>CM045894.1:42610570-42640570 GCA_025169545.1 Anguilla japonica
ACACACACGTACATGCACAAGTGCATACATGCGTACACATGCACACACGCATACACACACTCAAGAAACGGCAGAACAAGAATGATTTTTAGTCAATGATTTTCAGATTCTCTCTTTCTCTCTCTCTCTCTCTCTCTCTCCCTCCATCTCTCTCTGCAGAAAGCCCAGTGGAGCCTGGCTCTGGATTGGGCATTCTGGGTGACCCCACCCCCTCACCTGTGGTGAAGATTAAAAGGGCGGAGCCAGTGGACCCCCCTTCCCTGCTCCAGGGAGCTAGAAACCTGATTGGACAGAACCGAGAGAGGCGAAGCGACAATTAATGCATCGTGGCCAATAGGGGTGCTGAATGCACATGTGACGGAGATGTGATTGGCCAGAGGCTGAGACTATGGGGGCTTCCGGGGGCTGGAACAGACAGGGCGGGGCAGTCTGTCTGACTCTGGGGTTGGGTGTTTGTGATTTGTCACCAGGCTGGTCAGGTGACCAGAAATTCCCCCCCTCCAGGCTGAGCTTGATTTCCTCCACCCTGGAAAGCACATGCATTAAAGATTAAACTTCACTTTTTTACCGTAATATGACTGCAGTAATAAGATAAATAGCAGTTTCCTTATAGCTAGTGCACTTCATATTTTTTTTATTGGCCCACGGTTTGTCTCAGAGTCCTAGCAGCTTTAGACAGATCCAGCGATTCCCTAACTCCAGTTAATAAGCAGCATATGTATGCGTTTTGTGATGTTCGCTTTGATAAGCTGTTCCCAGCATGCTCTTCTGTTGACGTTTGTGAAGTGATGACAGGAAGTCCTCCCTGCGTAGGTTATGCTGCTGACCTGCGGGACACATGTCCCTAACTCACCTGCTCTCACTGAGGAGCACGCAGTAAACCCCCGCAACTTCATCTTCAAACCACACTCTTCCTCAGCTGAGGTTCGTTTCGGGAGCACGGCTTCCAATCACGTTTCAGTGCCCACCAGTTGCGAGGGATTGCTCTTAGCACCGGACTGAAACAACTTCAGCTAGAGATTTCTGAGTAATCTCCTCACATTCTCCCTTTTAGGAATCATCACGTCAGTCATGGTTGTCATGGGAACTCTCAGACAAACAGCAGGTAGCACAGGTGGAGCTTTGGATAGCTTTCTTAGCTTTTTAAAAAAAAATCTTTCATTCATAAAAATCATATTTAACAAAAACAGTATATTTTACAAACATAGCATTAAATGTGTAAGTCCAATATAATATACGTTTATATGAAGGGAAATTAAAGTCCTTGTGACTGAGATTTTGTCCTTGCTGACGTTTAGGAACACTTGGTACATTGTATTATAATTCTTAGTGACCAAGCTGTAGTGTTTTCTTTTTTTTTAGAAGAAACATTAAGTATTTTAACTATTTTATTTCTGAATGATTGATTTAAAAAATCATTTAAGTAAAAAAACCTTGAACTTGGAGCAAAAATTAACTTGAACATAAAATATTGTACACCTGTATTATTTACATAAATTAAATTTAAGTGCACAGGGAAAGAGCATTATATATTAAATACTTTTTTTTTTTATTATTTTTTATTTTTATTTTATTAGTTCAAGCTCTGTTCCCCAGTGTCAGACATTGTGTTATGAACATGCCGTGTGAACAGCCAGTGCATTTGTGGCAGTTATTCGAAACCATCCAATGATATTTGAGCTTAAGTAATGGAATGCAGTTCCCATTCCTGCACTGCAGGGGGCAGCGACAGTCCAACTGCTGTCTCCGTCCACGCTGGCCTGGCTTCAGCAGAGCATTCTTGTATTAATCCTAGCGATTGCAGACACGCCCCCCGCCCCTCAACGTTCCTGCCAGTCAATCATCACTTCTTCAAAGCTAGAACCCTCCTGTCCGCAGAGCATACTGTTCCTACTGTCCCTGAATGCTAATTTCATTATTTATTTCTCCTTCTATTTACAGCAGACGCTTCCAAATGTATGACATTTTTTTTAAAAAAACACTAAGGATAAATAGCCTGACTATAAAGGGAATGAATTGGTGGAAAGAAATGTCTATATCTGAAACAGTATTTTTTTTTAAAACGTATTCCTGCCAGACCATGACTGTGTTTTGAGTGGAAGCCAGCCAGCCAACGTGCAGACATGCTGTTTGCTTTCATTTCAGATCTGTGCCCCCCCCCCCCCCCCAACCCCCCCCAGCAACAACACATCAGACTGACAGTCTCTTACTTTACTGCCTGTGTACGTAATCCAGCAGGTCACAGCCCTGCCCAATACAGCTGCCATTGACTGATGGCCGTCTCATAGCACTTGTATGGTTATTCCTGGGTGTCATTTTATGAGGAATTTCTCCTTGGACTGGCTGGTGTCGGGAGCATTTATCCCAGTGGGAGGGAACTCCTCATTGCTTCAGTGTTTCTGTGGGCTGGCAAACCGTCCATTTATAATTCTTTTCCCTGAGTTTGTATTTTTCTGATATTTCTGTTATGACGTTACTGTAATAGCTCCTGGGGTTCAGCGAAAGCCTGCTGTGGTTGTGTGGTGTGAACCAGTAAGAGCCGGGCTCTGTGCCGTTCATCAGTCAAACACAAGGTCAGAAACTCCTGAAAGTGGCTGACAGAGGATCGGCTGACGTCACGGGGAGATTTCGTCCCTCGCACCTGTTTGCAGGACGACGTCGCGCTGTCGTTGGTACACCGCTGCGAGGTTTGATTGACAGCAGGCCGCAGCTCTGTGAGGGTGAGGAAACGCTGTGGGTCTCATTCATCTCCACCGCTGCCTGGTTTGGCCGCACTGAGAGAGCTCTGCTCTCAACCTGCTGCTGAGGGAAACGCTGGCCTTGGAGCTGCTCACATCTCATTGGCCGGACTGAGAGAGCTCTGCTCTCAACCTGCTGCTGAGGGAAACGCTGGCCTTGGAGCTGCTCACATCTCATTGGCCGCACTGAGAGAGCTCTGCTCTCAACGTGCTGCTGAGGGTAACGCTGGCCTTGTAGCTGCTCACATCTCATTGGTCGGACTGAGAGAGCTCTGCTCTCAACGTGCTGCTGAGGGAAACGCTGGCCTTGGAGCTGCTCACATCTCATTGGCCGGACTGAGAGAGCTCTGTCCTCAACGTGCTGCTGAGGGAAACGCTGGCCTTGGAGCTGCTCACATCTCATTGGCCGGACTGAGAGAGCTCTGTCCTCAACGTGCTGCTGAGGGAAACGCTGGCCTTGGAGCTGCTCACATCTCATTGGCCGGACTGAGAGAGCTCTGCTCTCAACGTGCTGCTGAGGGAAACGCTGGCCTTGTAGCTGCTCACATCTCATTGGCCGGACTGAGAGAGCTCTGTCCTCAACGTGCTGCTGAGGGAAACGCTGGCCTTGGAGCTGCTCACATCTCAGCTTTTTTGTCCTTTTCATTCATCAGCGCTGTTATTCCATTGGCTGGAAAACAGTGAAAACTGTAAAACCGACGCGTGCCACCCATCCCAATTTAATCCTGTAATCCTTTACGGCATCTCAGTGAGGACTTTTGAATGGCTTTTTTCTCTTGTGTTTTTTTAAGTGTCAGGCATATTATTTATAGTGTGGTATGTGGAAATATCGGACATGTTTGATGTTTTTTTTTTTAAGTGTAAAAGAACATGGTCTGGCAGGCATGTCGCAGAGTAGTTTAAAACAGTAATCCAGTAGTGTGTGTCACGTGACATGTTTCTGTGTTGTATGTTTCTGGCCAATCGGGGGAGGTTCTGGAGTGTCTCCCGTGGTTACAGTGCCTGATGTCTGTGGATCAGAACCCCTCTCTGTGTTAATAAAGGCACACCAGCTGCAAATGCTCTGTGCCCTGAGCTTGTATCTCATTTTATTTTGTATTTTACAAATGAAAACAAAATCCTAACTATAGAAGGTGAGGACAGTGGTGTGCAGTGGAGATTCAGTCAGGTTTTAGTGTCACCCCCCCCCATCCCCCACCCACTCTCACGCACTTCCCTCACACAGACACACACACACACAGACAGACACACACGCACGCACACACACACACTCACACAGCCACACACACACAGACACACACTCACACTCACACAGCCACACAGACACACACTCACACACAGACAGACACACACGCACACACGTACACACGCACTCACACACACACACTCACACAGCCCACACACACACACACACACACACACACACACTCACACACACACACACACACACACACACACACACAGACACACACACACACACACACTCACACACACACACGCACACACACACACACGCACTCACACTCACACACTCACACACACACACACACACACGGACAGACAGGCAGACTGCATGGCACATGGGGGATCTCAGTGTCACTTCCCAGATACTAAGTGTCTCCGGGCCGGGCCTGCTCTGGGTCAGGGCTGATTTTGGGTCAGACTCGGGGCGCAGATCCGGCCCGGAGTCGCTCGCTGACAGGGCTGTTACACTGAGCCCCAAAAATCTCTGGGCACAGCAGAGTGAGTTAAGAGATCAGAGGCAACTCCCTGCACCCGTCCTTCTTATAATGGGACACCGTCATTGTACCCTTCAGCAAGGAGAATTGCTGCAGTAAAATCTCCAGTTCTAAATGGACTGTGTGTTCAAAAAGGTTAGCTCTAACGTGTTACTCTAGTTAAGTGCGTTTACTAAATGTACAAACGTTGACAGGATAGAGAAACCGTAAGAAACTCAGAGGCAGTCATAAGGGTATGAGGGTTTTTATTGAGCTGGAGAAAAGGGAGGCGGAGTCTGGGAAGGGAGGATGATCATTGGCTGTCAGGCTATTTACAGGCGGGTGTTCCCAGCATCCTCTCCCTCACTCCTGCTCCTTGTCCTCCCCGTGGGTGATGATGTAGCACAGGTTCTTGTAGTCCAGGTTACCGGCGACATCCAGGGGGAAGTTGGTGAACATCTGATTAATCTGCAGAGGGAGCAGAGTGTTAGACTGTGTCACCCCTCAATAAACTGGCGCAGGATTGGCCGACCACTTGTCTCCACAGAGATCAGCCACGACAGAGGCGCATCAATATTTATGTTCTGTTCCCTTTGTCTCCCTGTGGACTCTGTCTGTCTGAATGTCTGTCCGTCCTTTTTCTGTCAATGGAATTAAATGTTTGCTTTATTGATTAAAATCTATTTAGATTGCCAAAGAATAATCTATAATGCTGTCCTAAAAATAAGGGTCATGTACCTACGCAGTATAATGGTTCTGAACAATATGATATGTGTTTCTAATTTTGATTTACCACAGGAGTATAGATATGCATGTGCTCAGTTCTCTGGCTCGTGTCCCAGGTGCTGTAAGGCAGTACATCACGGCTGTGGGGGTGTGTGTGGAATGGTAACCATGCCGATTATCCCATCTCCCTGGCAGTGCTGTGGGAATGTGGCTTTAGTCTCTGTGTTATGGATATGGAGGGAAATGGATGGATGTGGATGGATGTGGATAGATATGGATGTATGTGGGTGGATATGGATGGATATGGATGTATGTGGATGGATATGGATGGATGTGGATGGATGTGGATGTATGTGGATGGATGTGGATGGATATGGATGGATGTGGATAGATATGGATGGATATCGGTTTTCCTTGCCTTACAGCACTGTGCCATGTAAGTTTGTGTCGACGCCAAACGCCAGACGCTGCCTAATGTCTGTCACAGGAACGAGAGCATTAGCTCACTGTGAGCTTATACGGCTTCTAGGAGAGCTCGAATTTGAGCAATTTTACGGTGTGTTTGAAGGAGGGAGAGAGGGGGGGTCATGGGGTTTGAAGGGGGGGGATCTATGATCCATACTTTTGTATGCTCTGTGAGTTGGACCGTGTCCTTCGCACACTGCAGATGTTTCTGTCACAGATTTACTCCACTCTGATGTGCTGTGTTCTGGGGCTCGGCGTGTTGGAAAGCGTGTTATTAAAAGCTGGACTGACTCATGGAACAGGGACGGGCAGCCCTGGGCAGGTAAAAAACCATCTCACCTCAGCGTCTCAGAGAACGCGCGCGGCTTACCTCCGCTTCAGTAAACTTGTCCGCTTGAGACATGAGGTTGTATTTGATTCTGAAATTCAACAAAAAAAACATTTAAGAACAGAGAAGAAAATAAATATTTTTTCAACTTCCTACACACCCAGTATGCATCCCACACACTATTCCCCCCACCCCACATAGAGATGGATGATGTCATAAATCAGACACTATGCCAAGAATACCACTGGGTCTGTCTGGTCACTTCCAAAAAAATATGGATCTTTAAAAAAATATATTTTTAATTTAAAAAAGAACTTTTCTGGACAGAGATCACCTGCAGTTTTCCTTATGGATGTCATTTGTCTTGTTTTTTTGTTTTTTTGAATAGATAAAAAGTCACTTAGTATTTAAAAGTGAACTTTTGGGAAAGTTCTCAGCCAGTTGTATGTCCCTTACAATTCAGAGTCAAAAATTATTGGGTTGGTCCAACCAAGCAGTTTCACTGGGTTTTCATTTCCTCTGAACCATCCCGGGTGTATTTTAACCCTTTCAGACCTGGTCATTAGTGCTAGGGGGAAATGCAGTGACTGACCCATGAATGCACTCTGCAGTTTCTCCCACTGTCCCCTGTGTGTAGCGTACGTAACTCCTCTCAGTATGACACATTTCTGCTACGTTTTGGTCGGTGTCGCTGTCGGGGTATGGATGGACCGCGGCATTTTGGTCAGTGTTGCGGTCGGGGTATGGATGGGCCGCGGCATTTTGGTCTGTGTTTTGGTCGGGGTATGGATGGGCCACTGCGTTTTGGTCAGTGTTGCGGTCGGGGTATGGATGGGCCGCGGCATTTTGGTCTGTGTTTTGGTCGGGGTATGGATGGGCCGCGGCATTTTGGTCTGTGTTTTGGTCGGGGTATGGATGGGCCGCGGCATTTTGGTCAGTGTTGCGGTCGGGGTATGGATGGGCCGCGGCATTTTGGTCGGTGTTTTGGTCGGGGTATGGATGGGCCGCAGCATTTTGGTCAGTGTTGCGGTCGGGGTATGGATGGGCCGCGGCATTTTGGTCGGTGTTTTGGTCGGGCTATGGATGGGCCGCGGCGTTTTGGTCGGTGTTGCGGTCGGGGTATGGATGGGCCGCTGCGTTTTGGTCGCGGTCGGGGTATGGATGGGCCGCAGCGTTTTGGTCGGGGTCGGGGTCGGGGTATGGATGGGCCGCTGCGTTTTGGTCGGGGTCGGGGTCGGGGTATGGATGGGCCGCTGCGTTTTGGTCGCGGTCGGGGTCGGGGTATGGATGGGCCGCGGCGTTTTGGTCGGTGTCGCGGTCGGGGTATGGATGGGCCGCGGCGTTTTGGTCGGGGTCGGGGTCGGGGTATGGATGGGCCGCGGCGTTTTGGTCGGTGTCGCGGTCGGGGTATGGATGGGCCGCTGCGTTTTGGTCGGGGTCGGGGTCGGGGTGTGGATGGGCCGCTGCGTTTTGGTCGCGGTCGGGGTATGGATGGGCCGCGGCGTTTTGGTCGGTGTCGCGGTCGGGGTGTGGATGGGCCGCAGCGTTTTGGTCGGGGTCGGGGTCGGGGTGTGGATGGGCCGCAGCGTTTTGGTCGCGGTCGGGGTATGGATGGGCCGCTGCGTTTTGGTCGGGGTCGGGGTCGGGGTGTGGATGGGCCGCAGCGTTTTGGTCGGGGTCGGGGTCGGGGTGTGGATGGGCCGCAGGCAAACTTACTCCTCTCCCCTCAGAACTCCTTTCCCCTCGGGGTCAAAGATCTTGAAGGCGTTGAGAATGGTCTCCTCAGGGTCCGTGCCTGAGAAAGGACGGAAGGCTCTGAGTCAGCCGTTCACATCAAGTCACATCAATGCCAGCTAAATGGGAAGACTCTTGCTTTTTGTAAGAATAACTTTATTAGGTAATGCTTGCCAGGACAGTTGAGCAGTCTGGCAGTTTTGCACTTAGACTGTCTCAGTCTGCTCAGTAGGACGCTACAGCACTGTGATTCCTTATCTAAGGGCCTGCGATCCTTGCAAGTTGTTCAGGATAAGAGCATCTGGAAAATGCCAGCCGTGTAATGTAAAGTAATGCACTATAATGCACAGTCTCAGTCAGCTGGGTACTGGAGAGGCAGCTGCATTAACCCCAGGTGATGGAGGAGACTGTAGGCTGGTCCTGGCCCCAGGTGCATGTGCCACAGGTGCATGAATAAAGGGGGGGGGTTGTGTGGGGGGGGTGACAGGGTCAAAGTGGCGCAGTCCCAGCTCTGTCCGACGCGCTCTGACCTTTCAGCTTCTCGCCGAACATGGTGAGGAAGACGGTGAAGTTAATGGGGCCCGAAGCCTCCTTCAGCATGTCCTCCAGCTCCTCATTCCCCACGTTCAGCCGCCCTGACACGGGGACACACGCAGGTAAGCGCACACACATAGGTACGCACACACACGCACACACACACACACATATACACGCAGCTACACACGCACGCACACACACACACGCACGCGCACACACGCACACACACACGGGTACACACACGCAGGTAAGCACACACAGGTACACACACACACACACACACGCAGGTAAGCACACACACACACACACATATACACACGCACACACACACGGGTACATACACGCAGGTAAGCACGCACACGCAGGTACACACACACACACACACGCATATACACACGCACAAGCAGGTAAGCACACACACACAAATACGAACATGTTTTAATACAATTTAGCAGACCTGTAACATGCATACTCAAACAGGCGTTAACACAGACAGCAGTAACACACATTGTGTTAGACGGGGGCTGTGTTGTGTGTAGAACTGAAATGCTTGTGTGTGTGTGTGTGTGTGTGTGTGTGTGTGTGTGTGAAAGCGCTGGGCGGGGGCTGTGCTGTGTGTAGAACTGAAATGCTTGTGTGTGTGTGTGTGTGTGTGTGTGAAAGCGTTGGGCAGGGGCTGTGCTGTGTGTAGAACTGAAATGCTTGTGTGTGTGTGTCTGTGTGTGTGTGTGTGTGAAAGCGTTAGGTGGGGGCTGTGTTGTGTGGTTTTGCACAGGAGAGGGGCAGGTACCCAGCGCTGCGAAGGTGTCCCTCAGGTCATTCTTATCGATGAAGCCATCTCTGTTCTGGTCCATGATGGTGAAAGCCTGGCAGGAGGAGACAGGTGAGTGTGCAGGTGAATGGAAGGGGATGGGTGAGTGTGCAGGTAAGTGGGAGGAGACAGGTGAGCTCACAGATGAGGATGGAGGAGACTGTGAAAAGGGCCATTAAAGTTCTTTCCAACGAGTGGATAATGATTTATACAGCCACTGGATTTATAAATCATAATTTTTTTGCTTCGGTGGAAAAGCGCTGAAACGTTTAGACTGATTTCTCAGAGGTTCTGAAAGATGGGTTCTCTCGCCCTGTGTCCCACTGACCTCTTTGAACTCCTGGATCTGGGACTGCTCAAACATGTTAAAGACATTCGAGCTCGCTCCCTCCTTCTTCTTGGCCTTCTTTGGTGCCTAGAGAAAAGTAGAGTTTATTAGAGTAGAGTACAGTATAGTACAGTACAATAGAGTATAGTAGAGTACAACAGCGTAGAGTACACTAGAGTAAACTTCAGCACAGGAGAGTACTCTACAGTACAGTAGAGTACATTAAAGTACACTATAGTAGAGCACACATTAGAGTACATTAAAGTACACTATAGTAGAGCACACATTAGAGTACATTACAGTACATTACACTAGAGTACAGTAGAGTACATTACAGTACATTACACTAGAGTACAGTAGAGTACATTACAGTGCATTACACTAGAGTACAGTAGAGTACATTACAGTGCATTACACTAGAGTACACAAGCACAGGAGCGTACATTAGCGTTGAGTAGACTACACTAGAGTTCAGTGGAGTGAAATAGAGCTAATTAAGTAAAAACCAACAGCGTTAGACACTGTGAATGACTGGAACCACATTCTGCATTTAATGGCTCTACTCTGACAAGTTTAATTAGATTTTATTTTACTATTAATTAAGTAGTCAGTCTGCTCTGTGGCATTAATGATCTCAAACAGCCAGGTCTGGCATACCTATAATGCCTATCAGCAAGCCTATCAGCTTCTGACTCATCAATGTCAGCTGAATTTGGCCTCAAACGCCCGATTTTAATGTGTTCAGCCGCAAACGAAGCTGTTTCTGGAGATATTTATGAAGCCCAGTAAACAACGGCATCTCACACACATCCCTGTGATAGAGCTGTTGAGTTGTTATCACAGACAAACCCTCAAGCCAGGAATACTCTAACCTGAGCCTTTGGGTTAGCAGTACTGTACTCTACTGGCATGTACAGTAGCAGCCACTTTTACCCAGAGTAACGTGCAGTGCGATATGTGGCCAATCAGTGACTAGCTATCAGATAATAGAGAAACCCACAGCTCTACGGGCCTGGAGGGCCAGACTGCAGTGTCCCTGAGTGGTTATGTCAGTGTGGAGTGGAGAGCGCTGGAGATCCCTACCATGGCGATGAGCTTCCAGTCCTGATCCTTTGTCTGCAGAGACCCAGAAGGACAATGCTGTCTGACCCCTCCCACCCTGCTTTTATAGGGATGCCATTGGCTGGCCCAGCGCCAGCGCTCTGCATAGAGAATGCAGGGGAACAGCTGGGTCGGGAAAGGGAAATAACTCACCGTGCTGGTCAGCGGGCGCTTTTACCCACAATCCTCTCCACCCCCTTGTAAAAACAGGCATGGCAGGGATGATGGTCACCTTGACAAAAGGTGTTGCTATCTTAAGACTGGGGGGAGCTGGGGGGGCAAGGGGGGGGGGGGGGGGGTTTCTGTTCCACTGAACCACTCATGGCATGTGTCGCCCTTACCAGATGTACCCCAGAGGGGCCTTTATATTGTTTGATTTCTCAGATGTGCCCCACCCCCTTGTTAATCTGATTGGTCCTTTCATGGGTTTAAATGACAGCAAGCCAGGAAACGTCCGGGCAGACTGATGGGTTTTGGGCGGTATGGTGAACTTGGTGGAGTAATTAAGTGTGAAGTCATAGTCGCAGTCGATCTGTCCAAACGCGGCGTTTCTGGGTGTGCCAAAATCGGATGGCTGCTCAATGAGCTAACATGCAGAGGTCCACCGATGTGTGTCCATCAACAGTTTAAAAATGTATTTACTACTGCGGTCTGCTGGTGGACAGTCAAGGTGAGGATCAGCTGCTCAGAGAAGGCTAAATATTTCTTGAATCATTCTGCCACCAGTGGACCACTGTAGAGGCGATTTGCCACTGTTGTATTATCATTATTTACCTTTATTTATATAGGGAAGGTTGGCCTTGTGAACCTTGGCCCTGTTACTACCCCACCCCCCCAAGTACCCTAACCTGCATGTCTTTAGACTGTGGGAGGAAACCAGTGTATTTGGGAGAAACCCACGCAGACACAGGGAGAACGTTCAAAACTCCACTCGTCTGGGATTCAAACCCAGGACCCTTGTTGTGAGGTGACAGTGCTATCCACTGCACCACCGTGCCACTTAACGCTGCTAACAGCTGTAAGAGTTTAATTAGAACAGAGCCTACTACTGAGGTACTGCCAGCAGGAGCAGAATGGTGCCTCAGAAAGGCACGACTGATGTCAGCTGAGGTTATGGTCAATATAAGCCCTGCTGCAGTCCACATAAAATCCTCAGACGCCCTGTGTGGATAACGCAGGCATCCCTGTATAAAAGTGTGTGTGGGGGCAGAGTCAGGGTTTAATACGCGCTTCAGGGTTGTTTTATGGGGAGCGGACGTGTGTGAAGCGTGACGCCTGAAAGATTGCGATGACCTCACTGCTGCTGAAACGCGGGACCGATGGTGAGCTGAACTCCCCAGAACCCGACTACCCTGCTCTGGGAGGAACTTCGCGGGATCGGCCTGTGGGAGGAACCCCACGTTACTGCCCCACACCCGCCACCCTCGCACCCCACACCCACACCCCTCACCCGCCACCACCCCTCACCCCCCGCACACCCCGCACCCCGCACCCCACCCTCAACACGACACCCCCCTCACCCCCACCCCCGCACCCCAACTCCCCCCACCCCCACCCCTCACCCCACCCCACCCCCGCCACCCCTCCCCGCACCCCGCACCCCACACCCTCCACCCCTCACCCCGCACCCCGCACCACACACCCCGCACCCCACACCCCCTCACCCCTCACCCCTCACCCCGCACCCGCACCCCCCGCACCCCCACCCCACACCCCACACCCCTCACCCCCACACCCCGGAACCCCCCTCACCCGCACAACCCACCCCGCCACCCCCTCCCCACCCCACCACCCCACAACCCCCCACCCCACACACCCTCACCCCACTCACCCCGCACCCCCCCGCACCCCCACCCCCCACCTCCCCCAGAACCCCTCACCCCGCACCCCTCACACCCCCTCACCCCTCACCCCGCACCCCCACACACCCCCGCACGGCAGCACCCCTCACACCCCCACCCCACACCCCCACCCCTCCCCCCGCACCCCGCACCCCCACACCCCTCACCCCTCACCCCCACCCCTCTCACCCTCCCCCCCACCACCCCACACCCCTCACCCGCCACACCCCGCACCCCGCACCCCACCCCCACACCCTCACCCCTCACCCCCCACCCCCCACCCCACACACCCGCCACCCCACACCCCGCACATCCCCCGCCACCCCAAACCCCAACCCCACCCCCACACCCCGGCCACCCCTCCCCCCACCACCGCATACCCACCCCACACCCCACCCCTCACCCACCACCACCCCACCCCCTCACCCCCCCACACCCCTCACCCCAACCCCGCAATCCCCCTCACCCCCCCATCCCCCACACCCCCCTCACCCACCCCACCCTCACACCCCACAACCCCACACCCCACACCCGCGCACCCCTCACCCCACACCCCTTCACACCCCCTCCAACCCCCCGCACCCCTCCCCACCCCCTCACTCACACTTCTCACACCCCACCCCTCACACCCACACCCCTCACCCCCACCCCCCACCCCCCGCACCCCCCCCATACACACCCCACCTCACACCCCTCACCACCCACCCCCCACACCCCTACACCTCCCCCCCGCACCCCTCACCCCCGCCCTCACCCCCGCACACCCCCCACACACCCCCCAACCCCACCACCCCACCCCTCACACCCGCCACCCCTCACCCTCCCCCGCACCCCTCCACCCGCACCCCTCACCCCACACCCCTCACCCCCGCACACACCCGCCACCAAACCCCTCACCCCTCACCCCCTCACCCCACACCCCTCACCCCCATACCCCAACCCCCACCCGGTCCCCCACCCCCTCCACCCACGCCACCCACACCCCACACCCCACACCCCTCACCCGCACACCCCCGCCAACCCTCACCCCACCCCTCACCCCTCACCCTCACCCCCACCCCACACCCCCCACCCCATACCCCACACCCCCCGCACCTTACACCCCTCACCCACCCCCCCCCCTCACCCCAGCACCCCAACACCCCTCCCCCACCCCACACCCCACAACCCCACCACCCCCACCCCCCACCACCCCGCACCCGCCACCCCGCACCCCACACCCTCACACCCCCACACACCCACACCCCACCACCCCATACCCCACCACACCCCACCCCTCCCCACACCCACCCCTCACCCCCACACCCCTCACCCCCACCCCCACACCCCTCACCCCATACCCCGCCCTCACCCGACACCCCCGCACCCCTCACCCCACCCCTCACCCCACACCCCTCACCCCTCACACCCTCACCCCCACCCCCGCACCACACACCCTCACCCCTCACCCCGCACCCCCACCCCCGCACCCCCACACCCCGCACCCCTCACCCCACACCCCGCACCCCCACACCCCGCACCCCGACCCCACACCCCTCACCCCTCACCCCGCACCCCGCCCTGCTCCAAGGTTACTGCACGGCCGAGTCTGGAGTGAGTTACTGTGACCCTGAGCAAGCGGCTTAACCACAATGACTGCTGGGAAACACCCAGCTATATAAAACTGATGGTGTGTTTTATAAGGATACAAGTGTGCTGTGTAAGGCTGGATAAGGGTCTCGGCTGAGCAAATAAGTTGTGTAAAATGATGTGATGGTCGCTGTAAAGATATAGCATCATTTGTGTGTGTGTGTGTGGGGGGGGGGTGTGTTTGGGTGTGTGTATGAGTTTGCATGGGTTTGTGTGTGTGAGAGTGTATGTTAGTGTGTGTGTGTGTGTGTGTGTGTGAGAAAGTGTGTTTGGGTGTGTGCGTGAGTTTGTATGGGCTTGTGTGTGTGAGTGTGTGTGTGTGTGGTGTCTGTATGTGTGTGTGTGTGTGTGTGTGTGGTGTGTGTCTGTATGTGTGGTGTGTGTGTGTGTGTGGTGTCTGTATGTGTGTGTGTGTGTGCGTGGTGTCTGTGTGTGTGTGTGTGTGTGTGTGTGTGTGTGTGTGTGTGCGTGTGTGTGTTTGCTATAAAAGGTTGAAGACAGCTGACTGGGGTGTGCCTGTCAAACAACAATTACTCATCTGTAAGACATGTCATGGACCCCCCCCACACCCCCTCAGCCCAACCATGTGTCAGGACCTGTCAGGCAGACGGGATTTAGTGATGGCCCTGATTAATGTGTGTGGGAATATCTGGCCATAAATCTCTGCCCTTCAGACAGACGGACGGGGGGGAAAACCAAACACATCCTATTGGACACCCACACAGCTCCCTTCCCAGCAGGCCACAGGGGACAGGAGGAGTGGGTAGCCTGCGCTCTGATTGGCTGACGCCCTGCCAATCCGACTGGGGTCATGCTAATTAACTGAGGTTAGTTATTGAGCCCACATTAATCCCAGGAATGTGAGAGGCTGAAGCTAAATTATCAAATATTCACGCTTCTCTGTTCATAAGATCTTAACCAGGTGAAGTGCATAAACCTCACTCTGCTACAATCCGAAAGACAGGTGGTGCCCCCTAGTGTCTATAGGTGTTAGTACATCATCTCCAGTCTGATTTTCTGCCTTCAGCAGTTGCAAAACTAATAACACAACCAGTGATTGGTGCAAAACAAGTATCATGCCCAATCATTGGTCGCAGTATTGGTTCTGCATGTGCTAAAAGGTTTGTCACACAGCACAGCATTTTCCAGTGGCCATGAGAACCAATATACGGCACTCCATTTTATTAATTTTAGGATTTTGCATTTTAAACCGTTCAGTTCAGTCTATTTATTCCATCACTCACCGATGCACTGATATTCACTCACCAAACGACATAGAAGGATAAACACTCTCAGTGAGCAGTGCGTGTTTAACATGAGAGATATGTACCAAATTCCACTCTGTTCCACACAAATTGCGTTTCAGGTGGGGGGACTTGAACTATCCTGCTTGGAATTGGGTGCAATACTGTCAGTGTCCACTAGATGACTCTCCAGCCCTCTGAGATGGGCTGTCTTGGGTGTTGGTATTACGGTCCTTCGCACCTTTTCAATGTAATAGAGTAAAACAGAAATACTTTCCAATTCTTCTTTCAGATAAAATAATGAAATTGCATTCCTCTCCAATATGTTCAGTACAATTTTTATTTTTATTTTTTTTTTTTTTGAAAGAAATGTCTGGTGCAAATATTTGTTAAATGACAGAAGTCAGATCTTTTGTCATGGAGCATGAAGTGTGATTTCAGCTTCATCTAATATATGATTTGGCCATCCAGGATTACACTGAATGCATGTCCTTTCTACAACTTTACTGAGCTGTATTTTTGGAAATGAATAGGATTCGTGTCACCACATACTCACCTCACACGAGCACGCATACACACACCCAGCACACATGCACATACACACATCCAGCACAGACTCACATGCAGCCACACAAACCCAGCCACATACACACACACACACACACAGAGCACACTCCATGTGTTCTCCCCCATTATTTTAATATCTAACATCCTCCAAAAGGCCAGCATGTTGTTAATTAAAATGTAATCTCATTCAGCGTGTTTTTATCCTTTTCCTTAAATTGGGCCTGTTCTCCAGGGAAGCCTTATTTGATTAAGAGGAGGTGGAGGAGCAGGTTCCTCAGACAGCAGCAGGCGTGGGGGGGGGAGCCTGCGGGGGTGGGTGGGGGGGCAAACCCAGGGAGAGGCGAGCGGGTCTGGAGGATTAGAAAAACAAACTGCCTCTGGAAGTACGGCGCAGTCCCCCAGCCCCAGCGTGAGGCGAGAGCATGGGGAGGAGGAGCACTCTGAGCTGGCCTGATCTCCCACCGGGGGCCCTGGTCTCCCTCGGGCCTACTCAAGAAGGGGCACCGGGGGGCCAGTGTTTATTTGGGGGGAGGAGGTTACCACAGTGAGTCAAATGAGCAGACTTTAGGGGAAACCCACTCCAGCGCCCCAGTGTGGAGGCTCCTCCTCCAACGGCTTAAGATTCTGTGTTTGCCCGCTGAAGAGCGCGGTGCTTTGCCATTACTGGCTTTTCCACAGAGCCCTGCGGCCGGGTGTTTGTGTTTGTGAGTCACGCATGACGGAGGATGTTGGGGGTTTGTGGGTAGATGTGATTCCTCCAGAGAGGGGCATTGCTTGTGTGTGCCAGGCCAACCGATTAACTAATCTCATAACCTTTTTCTATCTGGTTTTACCAAAAACATTAGTTATCTTGAGAAGGGTCTACACATCAGCTTTTGTTCATTCTGTACTTTGACGTCTCATTTTCTTTCAGATTGGGATTCTCTCTCTCTCTCCCCCCCCCCCCCCCCTCTCTCTCTCTCTCTCTCTGGTGGGTGGGGTGCAGTCGTATGTGTTTGCTTTAGCATTACTAAAGGAAATGCTCAGGAGTGTCAGCACTGTGAGTGCCTTGTTACCATTTTGATGGTTTAGGAGTTGAAGGCATCAGCTAAAGTAGTATAAATCCCTGGGTCTGTGACTATTCTCCATGAATCCTTGCAACAGAATCCTCACACAAGTTCTCACTTTGTTTCTGTACCTGTGCAGCTGCCTGATTTCTGTTTTGTTTAACATTCCCGCCACAAAAAAAACTATTTTTCTGAAGGCCTAACTTACAGTGCAAGCCACTTTGGTCATTGGGTTGCAGAACTGATTCCAAGCAACCACCAGCAACATTTTATATTCTTCTGAGAGATGAGCAGTATCCCTTTCTTCTCTCCTTCTTGTATTGTTTTTATTTTATTTCTCCCAAGGGACTGAGTGTCTCGCCGCTGTCTGGTAGAGGAGTGAAAGATCTGGGAGGGTCATGACCTCTGCCCCCAGACTTGACCTCCGGGGTCGAAGGTTGTGTGAATTGGGCGACCTAGTGTTTCGGAATACAGTTTGCCGTGACCACAGCCTGCTCTTTGACTCTGACTCCCTTTTCTTTGGAAAGTATCTTTCATGTCTGAAGCTCACTGTCACCACTTGCCCCCCCCCCCCCCCCCCCCCCCCCCCCCAAACACTGCCAGTGTGGAGATGTCAGGGATATTTATAGACTGTGCAGGCTTATCAAAGAAACAACAAGAGAAGAGTGAGGAAAGAGTGGAAGAAAGAGACGGAGGCGCTGGTCTGCAGAGATGCGTTCGCTGCTCGAGGCTACGTCGCGTGTCACGGCGCGGTGTGTGAGGCTACATCGCGTGTCACGGCGCGGTGTGTGAGGCTACATCGCGTGTCACGGCGCGGTGTGTGAGGCTACATCGCGTGTCACGGCGCAGTGTGTGAGACTACGTCGCGTGTCACGGCGCGGTGTGTGAGGCTACATCGCGTGTCACGGCGCGGTGTGTGAGGCTACATCGCGTGTCACGGCGCAGTGTGTGAGGCTACATCGCGTGTCACGGCGCGGTGTGTGGGCCTGAGTGCATTTGCTCAGTGTGTGTGAGGAAGGTGTACCTGCGTTCAGCACTGGGGCCGTTCTTATGAGCAGACAACAGGCCCAGAATGCTCCTGTCTCCCACGGCAGACGGTGAGATTAATGGGGAGCGAGCGCAGTGTCATTATGGATAACTCAGAAGCGTAGCCGCCGTGAAGCAAAGGGGCAGAGTAACCTGTCTTTCAGGTTTGCTGGGGAAGCTGCTCGCCCCACCTAAGATAATTATCATCTGGCGGGACAGGTACGGGAGTAAGGGGCACGGATCTGAGCTCAGTGATACATCTCTAATCCTGCTTTTGTGTGGGCGGCTGGTTCTTTGTGCTCACGGGCATTTTCCATTTTTTATGAGTACGGTCTTAAACTTAAGCTGAGAATTATCGGGTTCTACCTGACATGTCAGAATTTTCAGTTTTGAAAGTATATTAGACCTACGGTGTAATCGACATCACTTGGCATTGCACATGTAGCAAATGGCAGCTATCTGCTAAAGTATGCTTAAGCTTTTTTCACTCCCAGTGTTAAGATGAAGACAGGAGACATGAATTCAGAGGGTTACAGAGTCTGTTGCAAATGGCGAAATTGGTTCATAACTAAGACAATGCACTTATCAAATTATTGAAGAAGTTATTCACACAGGAGCATCGCTTTTACAATTCAAGTTTTAGCAACGCATGTTGAAAAGGCAGAGAAAACGATTTTTGTATTTTGTAAACTATTTCTCTTCAGTGGTGAATTGCCCTGTACATTGTGTGGTGTATTTCCTATTTTAGTCTTTAGGGGCGCTGTTATCCAACTACTCAAGTTCAAGTTCAAATTCCTCGCACTTATTCCGAATGGGCCGTTGTGAAAGACGATTTTTGGCCGGTATAATGTGCCACACTGTGGTAGAAACATAGTCAGTCAGTGACGTAAATATTAACAGCTGTCAAAGAAACTCTCTACAGGTTCCCTTCAGATTACAACACTGTTTACCTGCTTGGGGATACACCATATGAAAACTGCTTCACAAATACAACCTGAACTTTGCATAATGTATACAGTCGTACGATCATTGGGGAAGTTTGAAGTTGTAGTACTGGGTATCAATCGAAAAAAATATTGTAGGTTTGGTACAAAAAAAATAAATAAACTGTAAAACGTTGGCAAGTTGCTAATATAACGATGATTTGTTTTTGAATACTTGAATTCTGAATAGTAGCAATGCTACATATTTACATTTTAGTATAGGCTGATAACAGATAATACATAATGAACTAATTTAAAATAATTACAAATAAATAGAATATAACATACAATTTAAACGCATGTCGCGTTTGTGAATAGCGCCGGTGTCGACTTCATTAAACCCGCAGTTAATAATGAAAAAATGAATACAAAATAGTTCTGTTCACTAACAGTCTTCCTTCACCGTGCGTCTTTAGGTAAAATCCAGTCCGCATTTTACCAGTTAAAGAAATTACCGGCTCCCGTTCAATAACTGTATTCCATAGCACTATTCAATATCGCAGGTTTCTGTTCAATAACTCCATTCCGCGCCACAGTTCAATAAGCGAAGACCCAATTCGATAGATCCGCTCCGTGTTTTGTGCGTTTCCCCCCCCCTTCCCGTGAACTCCAGCCCCTCGCGCTCTCTGTATCAGCCTCTCATTCCGTCTCAATATGTCTCAAGATGGCGGCCAATGCGGGATCGATGTTTCAATATTGGAAGCGCTTTGATTTACAGCAGCTTCAGGTCAGCCTTTTCTCTCTTAAGTTGCTTTGCTGTGTTGAAGGACGTTGCGATGAAAAGTGTTTTTGGAGTTAGTTGCTTCGCTCTTGAACCCCTTTGGCCGGTGTTTAGGGACGCTTTCCGAGCTGCCTTCTCCCATTGATTAAAGCGGCTCTCTCGCTGATCGGAAATTGATCCTCTTTGTTCAATTCCCATCGATCCCATCATGGCGCCCCGGCGCCGCCGCGGGGAAACGGCTACCCGGGCCGTCCTGGGGCTAAAGCTGACCCGAACACCCACGAGAGAGTACTTTACTCTCTTGCCGCTAACTTTGCGCTCTGTAGCGGTTGTGTTTTTGACTGGTTTTTGTGTGCATCGGTTGAATTATTTTGTGTAAGAAATGAAGTGCACCCGCTGGTATTCGCTTTCGTTGGTGGCGCTGTGTGACCGGAGCAGCGGTGTCGGTAGCTTAGCTTAACTGGCTAACCCAAACGGCAAGTTTACTTGACTACGCTACTTTTAAAGTAGCTATTTAACTATTCTGCTGTGTTTTACAGTGGAAACACGAATGTGCAAGTTTCATATTTTAATGATCATGCCTAGTCTAGTTGTTATTGTAACGTGTTTACCGAGCCAAAGCTTATGCTTATGAACCTTTTTGGGAATAGATTGTTTTGACGCGTTGAGAAGATGGCTAACTGGACCGATAGCTTAGTGAAATGGATAACAATCCATTGATCTTTTTAAAAAATGATAATTCAGCTGTTGAACAACTTAGGATAAGTTCCCTGGAAGCTAGCTTCATGTATGACTAAAGCTGGCGAAGTCGGTTAAGGAATGTTTTGGTTAAATGTGGTACGTGGCCAACGATACTCATGAAGTCTAAGCAGTTTTTATTTTCTTTAGAGCTATACTAGCCAGCTGGTGTTAGACAGTCGATGTAGCAGGCGAGGTGGTTAGGTAACCTTACTATGGTAGAGCTAAGACATATTTGAAGTCCAGCCAGTTGTGATAATGTTATGTAGAACTGGGGTAGCCAGCTATTAGATAATAAGCTAGCTGTTTGCAATGTGAGGTTTGGCTAGAAACTCCATGTTTGTGCTGTCAGGGTGGTCTAACACTGTTTAGCTAGTAAATGCGTTACTTATCAAGCTGGATTGCTCGTTATTTTGCCTCTGTTTTGGACAGTGGACCTCTCTGACTACGGAGGAAGCTCGTCCACTTTAAGTGCAGCTCACTTGTACACGACAGCAATATTGTTTACATAGCTGACTGCGTGCTAGGCTTGCTAACATGAGCTAGCCAGCCGTCCGTCGTGGTCTGAGACTTTGACAGGCTGAATCTGCTTTAGCTAGCTTTCGCACTGTGAAACTAGGCTGTACGTTTAGTTTCAGTTAGGTAGTAGTAGTGCAAGATAGGCTCTTAATTTGACTAGCTAAGTATCGATAACTAACTTTAGCTGACTTCTCTCGTTAAACCAGTCTCATGAAAGCTTGGCTTACTGCTCGACCGTGCTTGTAGCACGATAAAAAAAAGCTTGCACTATGCGACTTGGCTTCAGTGAATGGACTGCATTCATTATAAACGCGCTGCCCTCTTTCTGGAAGAACATTGCTTTTATTTGCATTTATCATTTTGGTATTCTACTAAGCAAGCGGCTTTGGACGCAACTTGAAAAAAAGGCTTATGAAAAACTTTGCCACCCTTTCCACTGTAAAGTGAAATTGGAGTAAAACATTAGCTAATGCCAGAAATCTGCGTTAAAGATACCTTAACGTTAACTGAGTTTTATTTTTAGACTAGATGTTACGTAGTTTTTTCTGTTTGTGAAGCATTTCCTAATGAGTGTTTTCCACAAGTAAAATATAGTTTCCTTTAATTATTGTTTTTGTTGTACTGGACGAATAGAATTTCTCAAGCTTCATAGCTACCAAACGTTCCACGTATACCGTCATGTGCTTCTTGAGCGTCGTCTATGCAGTAGGTATTGTGTAATTTAACCCAGGACGTAAACTTTCCTGCGACGTTGTAGCAGGCCAGTCCCCCCTTATAAATTCTAGAATCACCGGTAATTGGTTTCTCTGTATTTCAGATGTGTTTAGTCTAAATGGCGAGCCATAGCCTAGGCTGTTTTGTAGATTGTTGTAATTTCTTCTCCTTTTATTGCCTGAGGCCCATGTTTACAAAAAATGTCTCCGTGAAACTGGTTTTCTGAAAATCGTCCAAAAAAATAAATAACAGAAGTCACACAAATCTCTTACTGTCAGATGAGTGAATCACCATCTTAAATGTCATATTCCAGAATTCACAGTTAAAACTTCACTCAAATTATAATAATTAAGCCTGACTAGAAACTGTGTTCTCAAAGTATAAATAAAACTAGAGGCATTCACAGTATTTAGGCTAATTTGGATTTCCAGATGTTTCCAGTCAGACTTTATAATTATAATTTGGTGACGCCTCGTCTGTGCTGTAATTCGACATTAAGGAGCGTTAAGAATAGTGAGTGATTCACTGGTCTTATTTTAAGTGATTATTGCAATGTTTTTGGTTCTTGGTTTGATAAGACATTGAGAGCACAAGAGTAAAATGTCTAGTATAGTCTTGTTTCAGCACTACTTTCGTGCTTTGTATAAACACAGTACATAAAACTGCAAGTGTGGCTTATTCCTAATGCTGATGCAATTCAGCTAGCATTCCTGGAATTTCAGCAAACCTCAGCTTCAGGTAGTCTGTGGTTCATCATTATATTTCCCGTATGGCTGTTAAGTCTGCTTTTTCTCCGCGTATCGCACAGCGCTGTCCGGGGTTCGCGTTTGCGGAGGGTAATGTTTCAGACGTGTGTTGGGCGGTGGTAGGAGCCGTCGTGTGCAGATGTACTGTGACGGTGCTTTCGGGATCGGGAGAGTACAGACTCTTCTTTCTCTTTGTTCTGTTTGCCACGTCTCACCTGCTCTGACTCCCGCGTTCCTGAGTGACAGGCGTCACAGTCGCGCGCTCTGCGGCCGTTTAGACGTGCAGATAACTTTCAGTTCTCCCCTCCCGGTCTGCTTTCAATGATCGAGTGTCACGCGCAGCTTCGGCATAAAGTAAATATCACATACGGATGTGATAAGAGCCCTGTTATAATTGTTCTGCCTATCAGATGCTATTAACAGAGACAGTAAATCTGCTGCAGCTTGCTGCTCTGTCTGGAGGATGGAAACATGTGGAGGATGTGTGTGTGTGTGTGTGTGTGAGAGAGTTCTGAAGAGCTGCTGTCTGTTACTGGTGACAGCTTATTTACTTTGCTTGCATGGAATGGTTTCCAGAGAGTTCCTGTTTGCAGATAGTCTTTCATGTAATTGTCATGTGATTGTCTGCGGTGTTCAGTCTGGTTGAATAATGCAGTGGTTTTGTTTCCCCCCTTACGTAAAACTGCTCCCTCCACCTTTTAACCATTAAACCCAGATATCCTCCAGTGATGATGCTTAACCCCACTGACTGGAAGGGACTCTGTGTGGAACCCCTCTGTTCTGTTTTCTCAGCTTCAGTGGAAAGCACCGGTTCATCTTTCAGTAACACAAAAACTTTGATAAACTTTCTGGGGAACCTCATGATCCTGCAATGCCCCATGCACCTCTGTGATCAGCACAGTAATAACTGTAACCCAGAGAGTCATCACAAGTCCTGTAATTGGTGAAACTTCTCAGTCATTGCCTGATATTCATTTGTCCAGACCCATTGCTCACCACTGATTGGTTCAAGCCAGTGAAGTCAGGGAGAGCTCAGCTCTGTCTTACTCTGGTGTTTCTGTGAGTCAGGGAGTGCTCAGCTCTGTCTTACTCTGGTGTTTCTGTGAGTCAGGGAGAGCACAGCTCGGTCTTACTCTGGTGTTTCTGTGAGTCAGGGAGAGCACAGCTCGGTCTTACTCTGGTGTTTCTGTGAGTCTGGGAAAGCACAGTGTTCTCTTTCTGTGGTGGACCAGGATGCATTCTGCTGTCTGCTGGCCTGTTTATGAAGCCGTTTGGCCTGATGAGTTCCACCCAGGGGAAATGCCCTGTTTAATAATGCCCTCACTCCTAGCATCTGACTCTTCTGTGGTCTCAGGTTATTTTAAAGCATCTTCTCCATTTGGACCTGCACTGTGTCCCTGGTGTTCAGAAAATGAGACTGAGACTGACACAGACATGCACTCACACTCTCACACACACACACACACACACACACACACTTACACTCACACTTACACTCACAGTCACACTCACACTCACACTCACACACACACATGCAGACGCACACACACCCACACATACACACACTCACACACACACACATGCAGACGCACACGCACACACATGCAGACGCACACGCACACCCACATACACACTCACACTTACACTCACAGTCACAGTCACACTCACACTCACACGCAGACGCACACACACCCACACACTCACACACACACACATGCAGTTTCACAGGCAGCCTGTGTGATGTGGTGTCTCCTGGTGCTTTAGTCTTTGTGGGCTGGTGGTGTTTGGTGAAGCTAAAGCTAATGAAAGGGGGCTTTTAGGGTTGTCCCAGGACACAGGCTCTCCATACTGCCTTCATAATGACGCTGTGAAATCTGTCGGTTAGGAATGTTCCTGTGCCGTTAAAATGGTTCACCCTCTGCTGTGAGAGTCGTTCTGTTTTCAGATATTATTAATAGTTTTGCTGCATATGTTTTGCACTGTAAGGCGTGAGTTCCATTCTTTTTTTGCTTACCAGGCAGTAGCAGACTAGTCCTGGTGTGAAACTCTGAAGATCTGCTGATAATTAGCTCCTGTTCTCAGAACGTGCTGTATAATCTCACCGAGTCTCTGGCTCCCTGGAATTGTTGACAGATTGTGTTAATTTAAAGAATTTATGGATTTTTCCATTCCCAACTGTTTCCTGTTGTTGGGCTGCAAATGAATGCTCTTTTCCAAGTCGAGTATGTGGGGCAAAAAGAGTGAAGATAATCATCAGTTACGCCTCTGCTGGGTAACTGGAACCAGATCTGTCTGGGTTGTGGACAAGGGAGTGTTTTGTAGGTAGCCAATGTTTACAGCTAAACAGTGAATTTCCATTGATGGTAGCTGGAGATGCTTGATGATGTCATAGCTGTATTGGCACCAGCCCATCATAGTTTAAAACAAGCCTTGCCCAGTGCTAAGGCTAGGGCTGATATGGTAACAGCACCTGCATGTGTTAGAGGGGCTGGGAATATAGTGGAAAATGACGGGAAAATTTGATATTCATAATGCAGCCTCATCGTGTGAACGTCTTATTTTGTCTGTTTTTAATGTTTTCTCGCCGGACTTACAGCCAAAGCTGCTCAGCTCTCTGGGGTCTGGGCTTTCAGCAGGGGGGTCTGCCGGGTCCCAGAACACACTGTAGGGGGGTCCCTCATCAGACGTGATCTGCAATGACCATATTTAGATTTGGGAAAATATTAAAAATATCAAATCCTATTTTAAATAGAACTCTTTTTAACATTTAGCCCCTTTTTAAATTACGACGGGGGTCCCCTGGAAGCCGTTGAGCCTGTGTGGGGGTCCCCGGATCAGATACGGTAGTCTAAAGCAAACCCTCCCCCTTCATAGGATTATTAGCCAATAAATGTCTTCCATTTAGGTCATGTGACACCTTTGGCAGCAGTTCCCCTTTCTTGCGGTGTGTGTGCTCAGTGGTGCACTGGACCTTCTGACTCGTCTGTGCCCTCTGCACTCTTGTGCCCTGTTAGCGTGGTTTGACTCAGGGTAAAACCCTGCTCTGCAGTGATGTTTCCCTGCGCAGACGTGTGTGATGTTTCCCTGCGCAGACCTGCGTGTGATGTTTCCCTGCGCAGACCTGCGTGTGATGTTTCCCTGCGCAGACCTGCGTGTGATGTTTCCCTGCGCAGACCTGCGTGTGATGTTTCCCTGCGCAGACGTGCGTGTGATGTTTCCCTGCGCAGACCTGCGTGTGATGTTTCCCTGTGCAGACGTGCGTTGACAGTTCCCTGCGGGTAACCTGCTTGATGTTTCCCTGCGCACTCTGCGTGTGATGTTTCCCTGCGCAGACCTGCGTGTGATGTTTCCCTGCGCAGACCTGCGTGTGATGTTTCCCTGCGCAGACCTGCGTGTGATGTTTCCCTGCGCAGACCTGCGTGTGATGTTTCCCTGCGCAGACGTGCATGCTGTGCCCTGTTGGCGTGGTTACAGTGACTCAGGGTAAAACGGGGAACACGTGCAAATGAAACGGAAGTGCAGGCAGCAGCCGGTCACCGTGGCGATGGTTCTGTGTTGTTGTGTGAGGATGAGGAGCCAGCGGAGCAGAGCGCTGAAGAGGAGGCAGAGCTGTGTTCGCTCCGCCTCCCGCTCTGGCCTCAGCTCTTCTGGCCACTTCAGCTGATGACATCATCGCTGGGTCTCTTTGTTTAGCTGACCGTCTCATTGGCTGACTTCACTGCCGCTGCTGAGCGTCTGGGGTCTGTCTCTCCTGGGGGGGGGGGGGGGGGGGGGGGGGGGGGGGGGGCTGATGTGCGTTCCCAGTCGCCGGGTCACTGAGGTGAACGGGCCAGGGGGTCAGAACCCAGCAGCTCCTCCCTGTGTTGGCTTCTCACACAGTCAGAAGTCACTGCTTGTGTTGAGCTCCATGTCAGTGCATTTATGTTGCATTTAATTTCTTAAACCAGAGTCTGATTTTAGCCAGATTACCTTTCACACAGCCTGCCTTGACTCTTCATGATTAAAATTGACTGCTACATTTACTTTAAACGGCTGCTTAGTTTTTTGTAGAGGCATGATGAAGTTAGGAGTGTAGAATGTCTTGACTGCGTGAGCCCAGTGGTGCAGCTGTCTGTGTAGTGTTTTGGCAATATGGGCCCAGTGGTGCAGCTGTCTGTGTAGTGTTTTGGCAATATGGGCCCAGTGGTGCAGCTGTCTGTGTAGTGTTTTGGCAATATGGGCCTGGTGGTGCAGCTGTCTGTGTAGTGTTTTGGCAATATGGGCCTGGTGGTGCAGCTGTCTGTGTAGTGTTTTGTCACTATGGGCCCAGTGGTGCAGCTGTCTGTGTAGTGTTTTGGCAATATGGGCCCAGTGGTGCAGCTGGTTGTGTATATAGTGTTTTGGCTGGTTGGGCCCAGTCGTGCAGCTCTTTGTGTATACTGTTTGGGCTGTGTGTGCCCAGTGGTGCAGCTGGTTGTGTATACTGTTTTGGCTGTGTGGTCCCAGTGGTGCAGCTCTCTGTGTATACTGTTTGGGCTGTGTGATCCCAGTGGTGCAGCTGGCTGTGTGGGCCCAGTGGTGCAGCACTTTGTGTGTACTGTTTTGGCTGTGTGGGCCCTTGTGGTGCAGCTCTTTGTGTATAGTATTCTGACCGTGTGATCCCAGTGGTGCAGCTGGCTGTGTGGGCCCAGTGGTGCAGCTCTTTGTGTGTACTGTTTTGGCTGTGTGGGCCCTGTGGTGCAGCTCTTTGTGTATAGTATTCTGCCCGTGTGATCCCAGTGGTGCAGCTGGCTGTGTGGGCCTTGTGGTGCAGCTCTTTGTGTATAGTATTCTGGCCGCGTAGGCCTTGTGGTGCAGCTGTCTGGCTGGAGCCGCAGCAGTAGTCGCGGCCGGGCTCCCGAGCGTGAGTCACGCTGCTTTAGACGGGACGGGTAGCGGCCGCCTCTGGCAGCCCTCGCCGAAAAGCAGGCCGGCTTTTCCCCAGACTAATTTTAGAAATGTCTTCAGAGTCGTAATCCAAGATGCAGTGAGCAACAACAGATCTGTCAACTCCCCCCCCCCTCCCTCCGCACCCGCACCCCGCACCCGCACCCGGGCCCTTACTGATGCGTACGGGCAACCAATTCCCACATCGGAGACACGACAGGGACCCCTGACCAGGTGCACAGACAGTACAGACACAAGCGCCATGTCTGCAGGGCCCCTGTCAGTACTGCAGCTCCTCCCCCCTCTCTGTCCCTGCAGCTCCTCCCCCTCTCTGTCCCTGCAGCTCCTCCCCCCTCTCTGTCCTGTCCCTGCAGCTCCTCCCCCTCTCTGTCCCTGCAGCTCCTCCCCCTCTCTGTCCCTGCAGCTCCTCCCCCCTCTCTGTCCCTGCAGCTCCTCCCCCTCTCTGTCCCTGCAGCTCCCTCCCCCTCTCTGTCCCTGCAGCTCCTCCCCCTCTCTGTCCCTGCAGCTCCTCCCCCCTCTCTGTCCCTGCAGCTCCTCCCCCTCTCTGTCCCTGCAGCTCCTCCCCCCTCTCTGTCCCTGCAGCTCCTCCCCCTCTCTGTCCCCTTGCAGCTCCTCCCCCCCCTCTCTGTCCCTGCAGCTCCTCCCCCCTCTCTGTCCCTGCAGCTCCTCCCCCCTCTCTGTCCCTGCAGCTCCTCCCCCCTCTCTGTCCCTGCAGCTCCTCCCCCCTCTCTGTCCCTGCAGCTCCTCCCCCCCCTCTCTGTCCCTGCAGCTCCTCCCCCCTCTCTGTCCCTGCAGCTCCTCCCCCCTCTCTGTCCCTGCAGCTCCTCCCCCCTCTCTGTCCCTGGCTCCTCCCCCCTCTCTGTCCCTGCAGCTCCTCCCCCTCTCTGTCCCTGCAGCTCCTCCCCCCTCTCTGTCCCTGCAGCTCCTCCCCCCTCTCGTCCCTGCAGCTCCTCCCCCTCTCTGTCCCTGCTCAGCGTCCCCCTCTCTGTCCCTGCAGCTCCTCCCCCCTCTCTGTCCCTGAACAGCTTTCCTCCCCCTCCTCTGTCCCTGCAGCTCCTCCCCCTCTCTGTCCAGCAGCTGATCCTCTGAGCTAAACTGCGTTTCCCTCACTGCCCCCTGCCTGTCCCTGCACCTCCTCCCCCCATGCTGTGCGCTAGCCCTGATCCTCTGAGCTCCTCCCCAGCTTTCCCTGCAGCTCTCCCCCTGTCTGTCCCTGGCTGCCTGTGCCCCATGCCCTGATCCTTAGGGAGCCACAGCGTTCACAGGGATGTTCTGCTGCTGCGTCTGTGTTTCCCTCACTGCCTGCCTGTCTGTGGACCTGGCTGCGTGTGCTAGCCTGATCCTCTGAGCTGAACAGCGTTTCCCTCGCTGCCTGCCTGTCTGTGGACCTGGCTGCGTGTGCTAGCCCTGATCCTCTGAGCTGAACAGCGTTTCCCTCGCTGCCTGCCTGTCTGTGGACCTGGCTGCGTGTGCTGGCCCTGATCCTCTGAGCTGAACAGCGTTCTGTCTGTGGACCTGGCTGCGTGTGCTAGCCTGATCCTCTGAGCTGAACAGCGTGCATCGGGCTGACTGATCTCAGCTGGGCTCCGTTTACTTCTCTTAAAATGTGTTCATGTGCTTTGGTGTAGAAGAAAAATTATCTTGTAAAACTGTGTACTGCATTCAGCATTATTGTAATGTTCTGTTGTGGGTTTTTTTGTTAAATGATTAATTGGTCTCGTAAGCAATTCTGACAGTTACACTTTGACAGACCAATTAAAATATGTTGTTCTGACCTTATTTATGTGAAACAATGTGATATTATTGGGGACAGTTTTTAAAATTATTTCTTTGTTCTGATCCTCCCTCCCCCCACAACCAAAATAGGTCACTTAGTGTTGAGCAGAACTGACCTAATTATTCAGGGTTTGGAAATGACAGGGTGCTGCAGTCAGCAAGAAAAAGGAAAGATGCCTGCCATTTATTTTTCTGTAAGTACATGCTGGAGCCTTGTGGAGGTGTGGGGGGTTTATTTATCACGGTGGGCTGCCATGGATACCCCGCTATGGGGGGGGGGGGGAGGGAGGGAGAGAGGGAGGGAGGGAGGGAGAGGAGAGGGAGAGAGGGAGAGAGAGAGAGAGGAGGGGAGGGAGGGAGGGGGAGGGAGGGAGGAGAGAGAGAGAGAAGAGAGAGGAGAGAGAGAGAGAGAGAGAGAGGGAGAGAGGGAGAGAGAGGGAGAGAGAGAGGGAGGGAGGGAGGGAGAGAGAGAGATAGAAGGAGGGAGAGAGAGAAGAGGGAGAGGGAGAGAGAGAGAGAGAGAGACTTTATCTGCTTTTGTGTGGTACCATCTGGGGACGGTTATGGGGAAAATGAGGGAATTTGGAGTTCTCTGGAATTAGGAGTAAGCGGGAGAACATCCAGCCCCTCCCCTGCTCCTCCCAGGACGTCCAGGAGATCTACTGTTTGGACTGCTGAGCCAGGGACAGCCCTGCCCAGGCGTCCGGTTCTGATACTGATAGAGCAGCACTCCCCGCCCAGGGATGCTCAAGAGCTTGACTCACTCAAACGGGGCCTCTTTCCTGTGAAGTTCTTGTGAGAAGCGTCTTGCAGCCGGACGTTACACTGCAGAACTCTGCTGCTCTTTGCTGTAGAGCGTTAATGGCGGGTTTATTGAGTGAATTCTTCATTTGAATTATGTAACTTTATTTATGTAACATCGCCAGTACACTGTGTCTGTGCCCCCTGTGCTGAGACATGAGAACAGCTGTGGAAAACAGGGCCTGTGACAAGGGAAGGTTATTGGTTCAGATCCTAACTGGGCTCTGATCTGCGTCT
>CM045894.1:42645570-42653070 GCA_025169545.1 Anguilla japonica
CTCTGCCCCCCACCTTCCCTCTGCTCCCTCTACCTCCCCTCTCCTCCCTCTACCTTCCCTCTATGCCCCCCCCACCTTCCCTCTGCCCCCCCACCTTCCCTCTGCTCCCCCACCTTCCCTCTGCCCCCCACCTTCCCTCTGCTCCCTCTACCTCCCCCTCTCCTCCCTCTACCTTCCCTCTGGCCCCCCCACCTTCCCTCTGCCCCCCCACCTTCCCTCTGCTCCCCACACTTCCCTCTGCCCCCCACCACCTCCCCCTCTGCCCCCCCACCTTCCCTCTGCTCCCCCACCTTCCCTCTGCCCCCACCCTGTCCCTCCCCCTCTGCCCCCCCACCTTCCCTCTGCCCCCCCACCTTCCCTCTGCTCCCCCCACCTTCCCTCTGCCCCCCCTACCTCCCCCTCTGCCCCCCCACCTTCCCCCTCTGCCCCCCCACCTCCCCCTCTTCTCCCTCTACCTTCCCCTCTGCCCCCCCCACCTTCCCCTCTGCTCCCTCTACCGTCCCCTCTGCCCCCCCACCTTCCCTCTGCTCCCTCTACCTTCCCTCTGCCCCCCCACCTCCCCTCTGCTCCCTCTACCTCCCCTCTGCCCCCCCACCTTCCCCTCTGCATGCTCCCTCACCCCTGTCTGCCCCCCCCCCCCCACTGACCTTAGTCCAGAAGCGTGGAGCTTGAATAACGCTAGCTGGTTAGGCTCTTTCATTTAAAACAGCATTTGATCTAAAAGGTGTGCAGTTTGAGGGGTAAATGAGCCCATTGGGCACTGGAGGGTGAGATGAGGTGAGGCTGTGGTCGGGGTGGGGGGGTGCGGGCGGGGGGGGGGGTTGGGGGAGGGAGGGGGCGGGGGGAGCGAGCTCAATCGACTCTGCCGGCAGCTCTGCTCCTGATAAATACTTTACATCTCTGCGAGCGCTGTCTGGAGCTGCCGCCGGTCTCATGCATTATTGAGTTAATGAGCTGAGGTGTTACTGGCTTCTTCCTCCCCCAGCTGGGTGCAGGGAGAGGAGGGGTGCAGGGAGAGGAGGGGTGCAGGGAGAGGAGGGGTGCAGGGAGAGGAGGGGTGCAGGGAGAGGAGGGGTGCAGGGCTTGTGTGGGTCCAGCCTCAGACGGGTCCCCACAGTGTGGGTGTGTTTCTGCGGTCTGCTGAATCCTGAAGGTTTTAAGAGCAGCTGCTGCTGTCCTGTCCTCCCTCACTGTCCCGTACTCCCTCACTGCCCCGTACTCCCTCACTGTCCCATCCTCCCTCACTGTCCCGTACTCCCTCACTGTCCCATCCTCCCTCACTGTCCCGTACTCCCTCACTGTCCCGTACTCCCTCACTGTCCCATCCTCCCTCACTGTCCCGTACTCCCTCACTGCCCCGTACTCCCTCACTGTCCCGTACTCCCTCACTGTCCCATCCTCCCTCACTGTCCCATCCTCCCTCACTGCCCCATCCTCCCTCACTGTCCCATCCTCCCTCACTGTCCCGTACTCCCTCACTGTCCCGTACTCCCTCACTGTCCCGTACTCCCTCACTGTCCCATCCTCCCTCACTGTCCCATCCTCCCTCACTGTCCCGTACTCCCTCACTGTCCCATCCTCCCTCACTGTCCCGTACTCCCTCACTGTCCCGTACACCCTCACTGTCCCGTACTCCCTCACTGTCCCGTACTCCCTCACTGTCCCATCCTCCCTCACTGCCCCATCCTCCCTCACTGTCCCGTACTCCCTCACTGTCCCGTACTCCCTCACTGTCCCGTACTCCCTCACTGTCCCGTACTCCCTCACTGTCCCGTACACCCTCACTGTCCCGTACTCCCTCACTGTCCCATCCTCCCTCACTGTCCCGTACTCCCTCACTGTCCCGTACTCCCTCACTGTCCCGTACTCCCTCACTGTCCCGTACTCCCTCACTGTCCCGTACACCCTCACTGTCCCGTACACCCTCACTGTCCTTGTACACCCTCACTGTCCCCCGTACTCCCTCACTGTCCCGTACTCCCTCACTGTCCCGTACTCCCTCACTGTCCCGTACACCCTCACTGTCCCGTACACCCTCACTGTCCCGTACTCCCTCACTGTCCCATACTCCCTCACTGCCCCATCCTCCCTCACTGCCCCGTACTCCCTCACTGCCCCATCCTCCCTCACTGTCCCGTACTCCCTCACTGTCCCGTACTCCCTCACTGTCCCGTACTCCCTCACTGTCCCGTACACCCTCACTGTCCCGTACACCCTCACTGTCCCGTACTCCCTCACTGTCCCATACTCCCTCACTGCCCCATCCTCCCTCACTGTCCCGTACTCCCTCACTGTCCCGTACACCCTCACTGCCCCATCCTCCCTCACTGTCCCGTACTCCCTCACTGTCCCGTACTCCCTCACTGCCCCATCCTCCCTCACTGTCCCTCCCTCACTGTCCCGTACTCCCTCACTTCCCCATCCTCCCTCACTGTCCCTCCCTCACTGTCCCGTACTCCCTCGTCCTCCTGTGAGCCCCTGGTACGTTGTGTAGATGTTATGATAGGATTCTTCTTAATTGTTGAAAGTTGTCTTGGTGTCTTGATTCTGAAGCAGTGGTGGAAGCTTAATGGTTTGGGTGTGATGAGGGAAACGCTGGCGTGTGTTTTTCCATCGGTGGCTGAAATGACACACATAATGAGCCTGCAGGTCTTTTTGTCATAAGAACGTGTAAACATTTCACTTTGCTTGGTTACCAGCTTTCAGTATGTGGGCTCTTCTGTCGAGCTTCAAATGGAGCAAGGCCTCCTTACTCATGTCCTTATTGAAGCAGAATGTGGGTTAAAGATGGCCGGAGTGTGAGGGGGAGTGGGGGGGCGGGGGAGCGGGGGACAGGGGTGGAGCACGTCCAGCTCAGCACCCCTGAATCTGCTTGCGACTGCACTTCTCACTCTGAGATGGACGTGTTTGTGCGGACGAGTGTTTGCTCCTCTCCTCCGGCTCAGTCCTGCTCTGGTTTTCCTGAATGGAGCCGGTAGCAGAGGCTGCTCTGCTGCCGGTTGGCCGGCTGCCCGGATCATTATGGTCTGGCCGCGAGGCCGTGTTCAGGAAGTGGGCGGATGAGTCGCTGCCAGCGCGGGCGAAATAAAGCATCGCGTGAGCTTCTTAAAGAGCTGTAACTGAGCATCCAAAAGCGTGAGCTTCTTAAACAGAGCTGAGCATCCAAACGCGTGAGCTTCTTAATCAGAGCTGAGACTGAGCATCCAAACGCGTGAGCTTCTTAATCAGAGCTGAGACTGAGCATCCAAACGCGTGAGCTTCTTAAACAGAGCTGAGCATCCAAACGCGTGAGCTTCTCAAACAGAGCTGAGCATCCAAACGCGTGAGCTTCTTAAACAGAGCTGAGCATCCAAACGCGTGAGCTTCTCAAACAGGGCTGAGACTGAGCATCCAAACGCGTGAGCTTCTCAAACAGAGCTGTGACTGGCCATCCAAAGGCAGAACCTGGCTGGTTACGGTGTCTGAGAGAGCCTTTATACCTCGGCCAATCACGTGCTTTCACTCTGCAGTGCAGTATCCTATCACCAGCCAGGAGGCGATGCTCCCAGCTCAACTTCCTGCTCAGTGGAAGGAAAGTTCCAAATGTAGCAGAACGCTCTGTCTTTGGTGTTTGAGTGAAAGTGGGGTCAAGAGTGGGAGGGGCCAGGACAGGGCCACGCCCCTCTCTGGAACACACTTCCCTCACCGCGTCCTATCCCCTCATGCTCCTTCCTTTGCGTGGAGTCTTTGCGCCGATGCTCTTACCCAAGGTGACCTACACAGCATCTGCGAAGAGCAGCAGCGTTAGCTCGTTAGCTCGTTAGCGCGGCCGATAGCAGCTGTAAGTATGCAGACCTGCAGCTTAGCCTGTAGCGCCACACTGAGCACGTGCAGGAGGTGGTGTGACGATGCTGGGCTATGAGCAGTGTGATGGGCTGCAGGGCTGAGGGGTAACTGAAGCGTGATGATGCCCTGGGGTCCAGGCCCTGGGGTAAACGCTCAGAGTTTAGGGAGAGAGAGAGAGACGCTGTTTGTACAGGTGGGTTTTACCTGAGCTCATAGACTGTGGTATCGGCCATCTCCTGGCTTCCACACCAGCCTGATCTTCTGTGGGTAGAAAAGGAAGGGTAGATGTGAAAATGTGAGAGACTGAGTGGCTGTGGTTGTGTTCTGGTGCCTGTGTGTTAATGCCAGCTGCCTGGATCTGGAGCTCTATCCCCCCACATCCCACTGTGCTGGTTCAGTTTATAAATGGCGCCAGACGGGCTGAGTAGGTCTTTTGGGTTGATAAGCCTGGGATGAGTATGAGCCCCCCCCCCCCCCCCCCCCACCGACTGGGACTGTCCCATCCCCCTCCCTCCTTTCTCTCCTTTCTCTCCCCCCCCATCAGGTTTATCTGATGCTGCTGGTCACAGACCTAATCCATCTCCAAGCCAGGGCTCTGCTGGCTTTCACTGGGGGGGGGGGGGGGGAATGCAGAGATAAGGGGCCCATCTCAGCCAGCCGAAATAACAGCGCCCCTCTCTCTACACCTCGTTCATCTGGGCCAGGATGAGGAGCCCTCCATCAGTCTGCTTCCTGCTCTGTATTTCCCCAATGCGCTCCCCCCCCCCCCATGTCTGATGCTCTTAAGAGCAGATGCTGATGAAGCTGACCTTGACCGCAGCCGACGATCCGTCTCGCTGTCCCTTCAGCTGACGTGACCCCCCCCCCCCCGTCTGTGTCCGCGTTCACCATCTGTGCCTCATTAATCTCTGTCCCTGCTACAACTGCTCTTTTTTAAAAAACTTTTCTACTTTGGTTCCGACACCGTGTGGCCGTTTGAAAGTTTGTCAGTGCACTGGTCGGTTACTCTGGTGTGGAGGCGAGGCGGGCCTGGTGGCATGACAGGGGAGAGGAGAGCAGATGTAGCTCTGGGACGGGCGGGGCGATGTTTCATTCTGGCTGGTGCGCAGCTGTGTAGCGTCAGGCTCTTATCTCTCGGGGAACCGGTTCAGTGCCCGGCGATCCTATCGCCCAGGCAGATATCCCAGCATTCCAGTCTGCGAGGCGCGTCTGGGAGCCTCACGGCATCGCTGAGTACCTCTCGCTGCCCGCGCTCGCCAGCGCCCCCTACAGTCCCACGACAGCGGACTGTTCTGGATTAGTGAAACGTACAGTCTGCCTGGGGTTTATCCATGTGTTTGCTATAGCAGTGTTTGTAATGTATTTTTGCATGGACAAAAGTAATTGGAAAACCAAAGTGCCCTCCTACTGTCTCAGTACATTACAGTAATGTTCTTTATTGCTTTGGACCTTTGCAGCAGTCTCAAATGACGTTCAGTAGTTTGTACATTGTTGGAAAAATATGTTAAAAGAAGGTGCCGGAATGTGCAGGGAAGTTTGTTTGCGTTGCCTTCGTGCGGGAAAGGCATGTTTTTCTGTCCCTGTCTCTCATAAGCTCTCTCCTGTGAGTCTCATTCCGTAATCTGCAGTGCTGTTGCAGTGACTGTGGTGGAAATGTGACACTGTCCCTTTAAGAAGGAGCCTTTATGATGGCCGTGTGTCTATAATGGCCCCATTGTTGCTTATCTACTCATTTGCTCCTGTTTATGCAGAGTAATCTGCGGAGGGGAGGGGCCTCAGTTTCCTTCGATAACTGACATTTGGGGCCCTTCTGAGTTTTACTGTGCGTGCTCAGCACGTTTCATGTCCTGTCCCAGTTTTGGAGCAGGCAATAAAAGCTGATAACATTGGCTGAAATTACAGCATTGGCTATTAAACCAATCAGCTGCTAGCTGTGTTTGCTTATGAAGCTAGCGCTGGTTAGACTGTGATGTCAGGCTTATCAGTACCATAGTAGCCTGATAGCCTGTGTGCTAGTAGCGGCTCTGAAAGCTGCTCCTGCCGTTCGGATGGACGCGGGCGCGGGTTTGAGCTGCAGAGACGCCGCAGCTCGCCGAGCCCAGGCACTGATCTCCGAGCCCGCGTCTCCACTTCCTCTTTAAAACAGGGAATTGTGGGAAAACGCAAGCCAGGAGATGCTGTTAGAGACGTGTTGGAGTCCCAGCCCCCCCACCCCACCCCACCCCACCCCCGTGCCTCTGTGGAAGTCACGCAGCACATCTGTGTCTCACACGGCAACAATCGCTGGCCTGTTATTGTTCTGATGCCCCCCCCCTCCACACCCCCCTCTTTTCTTTAACTTAGAAAAGGTTCTCTGTTCACTCACTGCTCCCAGCTCTGCTAATATTCCGTCTGAGTGATAATTCTGTGTTCTGGATAAATGAGTGTGTTGAGAGTATCTGAGTAAATGAGTGTGTTGAGAGTATCTGAGTAAATGAGTGTGTTGAGAGTATCTGAGTAAATGAGTGTGTTGAGAGTATCTGAGTAAATGAGTGTGAGAGTATCTGAGTAATGATGTGTTGGAGAGTATCTGAGTAAATGAGTGTGTTGAGAGTATCTGAGTAAATGAGTGTGTTGAGAGTATCTGAGTAAATGAGTGTGTTGAGAGTATCTGAGTAAATGAGTGTGTTGAGAGTATCTGAGTAAATGAGTGTGTTGAGAGTATCTGAGTAAATGAGTGTGTTGAGAGTATCTGAGTAAATGAGTGTGTTGAGAGTATCTGAGTAAATGAGTGTGTTGAGAGTATCTGAGTAAATGAGTGTGTTTGAGAGTATCTGAGTAAATGAGTGTGTTGAGAGTATCTGAGTAAAATGAGTGTGTTGAGAGTATCTGAGTAATGAGTGTGTTGAGAGTATCTGAGTAATGAGTGTGTTGAGAGTATCTGAGTAAATGAGTGTGTTGAGAGTATCTGAGTAAATGAGTGTGTTGAGAGTATCTGAGTAAATGAGTGTGTTGAGAGTATCTGAGTAAATGAGTGTGTTGAGAGTATCTGAGTAAATGAGTGTGTTGAGAGTATCTGAGTAAATGAGTGTGTTGAGAGTATCTGAGTAAATGAGCGTGTGTTGAGAGTATCTGAGTAAATGAGTGTGTGAGAGTATCTGAGTAAATGAGTGTGTTGAGAGTATCTGAGTAAATGAGTGTGTTGAGAGTATCTGAGTAAATGAGTGTGTTGAGAGTATCTGAGTAAATGAGTGTGTTGAGAGTATCTGAGTAAATGAGTGTGTTGAGAGTATCTGAGTAAATGAGTGTTGAGAGTATCTGAGTAAATGAGTGTGTTGAGAGTATCTGAGTAAATGAGTGTGTTGAGAGTATCTGAGTAAATGAGTGTTGAGAGTATCTGAGTAAATGAGTGTGTTGAGAGTATCTGAGTAAATGAGTGTGTTGAGAGTATCTGAGTAAATGAGTGTGTTGAGAGTATCTGAGTAAATGAGTGTGTTGATAGTATCTGAGTAAATGAGTGTGTTGAGAGTATCTGAGTAAATGAGTGTGTTGAGAGTATCTGAGTAAATGAGTGTGTTGAGAGTATCTGAGTAAATGAGTGTGTTGAGAGTATCTGAGTAAATGAGTGTGTTGAGAGTATCTGAGTAAATGAGTGTGTTGAGAGTATCTGAGTAAATGAGTGTGTTGAGAGTATCT
>CM045894.1:42660570-42675570 GCA_025169545.1 Anguilla japonica
AGAGTGCAGTGTGGAGAGTGCAGTGTGGAGAGTGCAGTGTGGAGTGCAGTGCAGTGTGGAGTGCGTATCAGATCCGACGGTGAATAAATATTCATATGGGGGGGGGGCGGCGCATTCGAGCTGAAACTGGAGGGACTGTGATAAAAGTGGTTTGTGCGACGCTCAGTGACCTGCGTAAGGCAAGCAGGAGCTGTGCTGAGGCAGAGGGTGAGCGCAGGGTGAGCGCAGGGTGGGCGCAGGGTGAGCGCAGGGTGAGCGCAGGGTGGGCGCAGGGTGGGCACCTGACCATTTAGTGTGCTGATGACTGTTTGCTGAGTGCTGCGCTCTCGCACGCTGCTCAGCGCTAATGTCTCCGTGTCGTGTTTGGGCTCACTGTGTGATTTAGAGCAAACTGCAGCGCTGCGTGTGGGTTTGGGCATTTTAGGGATGTAGACGGTGTGGATGTTGGTGAAGCTGCTCAGGCCTGCTGGGCCGGGTGGAGACGGGGCGGGGCTCGTCGGGGTAAAGATGTGGTGGGGTCTGCTGCTGGAGCTGCATGCTGATGGAATGTACTGACCAAGTCTCTAAATTTAACTTTCCCCGTGAACAGAGCCCGAGCTGCGGAGTATTTGCATGTAGTTCTGTGTCTGACTGATGTGGGCAAGTCTGTTAAAATCGCTCACCCATGGTGACCAGTTCGCACGCACAAGTCTTTTTTTTCCCCCACCCCTGAAAATGTGTGTTGCTGCACAGTGCTTTTGTGCATGCTGGCGTGCACAAACTGACACACACACACACACTCAAACGAACTGATCCACACAAGCACGGGCACACACACACACACACACACACACACAAACAAACAGATGCACACACGCACGGGCACACACACACGCACTCACATGTACACACACACACACACACACACATACACACACGCACGGGCACACACACACACGCACTCACACGTACACACACACACACACACACACACACACACAAACGAACAGATGCACACACGCACGGGCACACACACACACACACACACACACACACAGTGTTTGTGAGGACATTGTGCTGCAGGCAGTATGCTGTCTCAGGTCCTCATTAGAGGTTTCCTCAGTGCTGATGAGCTGATGTGCTGCAGTGTGGGCTGCAGGGGTAGTCCCTGGAACTCTGCCCGCTCCCCAAATCTTCCCTGATCCTGAGGAGGGGGTTCCCCCTTCCACAGCCACGGTAACGACTGTTCCCTTTGACGCCCCCCACCCCCCATTTCCACTTCTCTCCTGCTACTGACTGTTAAGTGATGGAAAGTGTGGAATGGAAAGTGATGGGGTTTGTTAGTGGAGGGGGGGGGATGTTGGGGTGCAGTGAGGGTTTCTCGGTACCCCTCTGTACTGCCAATAAAACACTGATACGCGGTGCACACGCCTCACACACACTCCTCACACACACACCTCACACACACAACCCGCACACGCCTCACACACACCTCACACACACACCTCGCACATGCCTCACACACACCTCACACACACACCTCGCACATGCCTCACACACACCTCACACATGCCTCACGCACACCTCACACACGCCTCACGCACACCTCACACACGCCTCACGCACACCTCACACACACGCCTCACACACACGCCTCACACACGCAGCCCACACACGCCTCACACACGCCTTACACACGCAGCCCGCACACGCCTCACACACGCGCCGCACACACACCTCACACACACGCCTCACACACGCAGCCCGCACACGCCTCACACACACGCCTCACACACGCAGCCCGCACACGCCTCACACACGCGCCGCACACACACCTCACACACACGCCTCACACACGCAGCCCGCACACGCCTCACACACACGCCGCACACACGCAGCCCGCACACGCCTCACACACACGCCTCACACACGCAGCCCACACACGCCTCACACACGCCTTACACACGCAACCCGCACACGCCTCACACACGCGCCGCACACACACCTCACACACGCGCCTCACACACGCGCCTCACACACACGCCTCACGCACACCTCACACACACACCTCACACACGCGCCTCACACGCACACCTCACACACACGCAGCATCTGCTGCTGTCTCTCCTGGGACGGCTCTAATCTGCTCCATCAGCGTTTACTGCCCAACAAATGAACTAAGACAAGCGCTGCTGCCTCCGCCAGCTCAGCTGCCATTAGCAGAATTATAAAGCCATTATGGACCCGCACTTTCTCTGCTATGCTAACTGCTCTCCTGGCAAGGCTGAGAGGCAGGCTGGCCCACAGGCTGTGTGTGTGTGTGTGTGTGTGTGTGTGAGAGAGAGAGAGAGAGAGAGAGAGAGAGAGAGAGAGAGAGAGAGAGAGAGAGAGAGAGAGAGAGAGAGAGAGAGATTTAAAAACCCCTTTTATTGGGACATTTTCCAAACACAGTACATTACTATACTTCAAAATAAAAACAATAGACAAGGAACATAAAGAGAAAAGACTAACAAAAAACTAACCACAGGCAGAAAAGAAAGAGAAAGAGAGAGAGAGAGAAAAAAATAAATAAAAATTCCCTATTTACATTTCAAAATTTACAAACCAAAACACAAAAATTCCATACAACAGAAAATACTTCAAAAATGAAGTAATAGCAAATCCTCCTGAACAGTGCACAACACCCCCCCAATACCCCAAGTGTACATGAATGCATCCATGTTATCCGTCAGTTTATAGTATACAAATTCCAGCCTGAGACGGGCTGCCAGCAGTCCACTCATCATCAGGACTGGGTCAACTGACCCCTGACCCTGGATACAGTTTTTTCTTGTCTTCCATATAGACAGTTTGGCCACCCCTGATAAAAAATTGAGGAGCACATGTACAGACCTTTTAGCCGCCGAATACCGTGGACCATAAATAAATAACTCAAAAGAAAAAACTGTCCCCAAACCCTGAAACCACCCCTCTAGCTGCCTAAATAAGCCCTTAAGTCTGGGACACAAAATAAAAAGGTGTTGCAAGGATTCCCCCCCCGAACAAAAAGGACAACCCTCCCCTATACTGGGATCCAGGTGCACCAGATGTCTATTTGTGGCTATGGCCCCATGCACAATCCTCCACTGGAGGTCACCTGTCCGTTTGTCAATGGGGGGCTTGTACAAGGACCGCCAGCAGCCTTTCGGGGAAGAGTCTGGATCAAAAAACTCAGTCCACCTCGACGCCTCTATCCCTGCCAAAGAGCGTAAGTGTGATACTTTGACACAGGTGTAATAAGCTGCTTTCTTGCCTACAGTCTCGAACTCCCCCAACTCCGGGGTTGTGAAAGACAGAAAGCGCCCCCTTTCTTCCTGCCACTCCCCAACAGCAGGATAGACAGTCAAAGGAGGAAATACATACTCACACTCATCATCCCATTGGTCAGACAGAGTACGGTTCTCAACAAATGCTCTTAGGGGCCCTGGCAGGGATGCACAGACCTCTTCCACCAACCTTTCCAGCAGTCTAGAGGATCTGATGTTTGCTTTCTCTGCAAGTTGCTCCACAGACGTCTTCATCAAATGGCCCAGCTTGACACAACCAGCCTCTCTCAGGCTGGACCGCAGGCTGGCAGAGGACAAGATCTGAGTTTTTATGAGGGCAGTGTAGAACAGTGGCTCCTCAAACAGCCACATTCCCGGTGTCATTGCAGATTCCCGGTGGACCTTGAAGACCTGCCACGAGTGTAGGACTGACAGGTAGAAAGGTGTCAACCCAGTCAGGTCCACCAACTCAGGCTGGAGCAGGAACAGCTGCTTGTCATAGCCGAGGCGACCAGCCCTCCTCAGTAACAGTCGAGCTGTATCCTGCCAGCTCAGACCGAAGTTGTAAAGCAGCCTCTGTGCTGCCTGCAGCCTGAAGGCCCTTATCCTGTTGGGAATGTCAATAAGGCCCTGCCCCCCCTCCTCAACTGGAAGGTACAATGCAGATGCCCTTATCCAGTGCTGGCCGGACCAGAAGAAGTCCACAATAGTCCTCTGTACCTCCTCAACTAGGCCCCTTGGTGGAGATAAGACAATCAGTCTGTGCCATAGGGTCGAGGCAACCAAGTTATTGATGACCAGAACTCTCCCCCTATATGACAGCTGGGGTAGCAGCCACTTCCACCTAGACAGTCTGGCACACACCTTCTCCACGATACCCTCCCAGTTCTGCAACTGAAACTCCTCCGTCCCTAAAAATATTCCCAAAACTTTCATTCCTGCTCTTCCCCACCTGAGACCCCCCTGGCAGACTGGGAGCTGCCCCTCTCCCGCCACTGTCCTACCTGTAAGGCCTCACTCTTCTCCCAGTTTACCCTTGCAGAGGAGGCCTTCTCATAAAGACCTAAACTCTCAATTAAACCATCCACATCCTGCTGCTCCTTTATAAAAATATTAACATCATCGGCATATGCCGACACCACTAGTGGTGGGCTCTGTGGTAGCCCCGGTAGGGAGAGCCCTGTGAGCCTGTTTCTGAGTCTACTTAAAAGTGGTTCAATTGTGAGTGAGTATAACTGTCCAGAGATGGGGCAGCCCTGTCTGATCCCTCTCTCAACAGGAATTGGACGACTCAGCCCACCCCCCACCTTGACCATACATGATGCCCCATCGTATAACAACCCTAACCATGCCATAAAGCCCTCCCCAAAACCAAAAGCCCTCAAAGTAGAGAAAAGAAAAACATGGTCGACACGATCAAAAGCCTTTTCCTGGTCAAGGGATAAAACACCGACGTCAAGGTTGTACATTTTGCACACATCAAACAAATCTCTCATTAAAAAAGATTGTCCATGATAGACCTATCTGGGATACAGTATGACTGGTCTTTATGAACCAGTATTTCCAGATAGTCTTTCAGTCTATTAGCCAGGACCTTGGAAAGCAGCTTATAATCTGTGCATAAGAGGGCCACAGGTCTCCAGTTTTTAAGTAAGGCCAGGTCTCCTTTTTTTGGAAGTAAAGAGAGAGCTGCACGCCGACAGGAAGTTGGTAATGAGCCCCTCTTAGCGCACTCCTGCAGCACTTCCAGTAAGTCAGTCCCTACGCAGCTCCAGAAATGTTTATAAAGTCTGCAGGTAGCCCATCTATGCCTGGAGCGCGACCGGATGTCAACTGCCCTACTGCTGTAGTAAGCTCATCCAGGCTGATGTCAGTGTCCAAAGCGGTGCGCTCCACCATCCCCAGCTGAGGCAGCCCCTGAAGAAGCTCAGCAGCACATGCTGCATCAGAGTCCTCCGCCCTATAGAGGGCAGTATAGAAAGCCACTGCATGCCTCCTCATCTCAGCTGGGTTGGTGGTCACCCTTCCATCTGGGAGCCGAAGACACGCCATCTGCTTGGTTTGGGACACAGACTTCTCTAAATTGAAGAAAAAGGAGCTAGGTGCATCCATGTCCTTGATACCAATAAAACGTGCCCTAACCATAGCCCCTTTCACCCTCTCATGTAAAAACATGCTGAGCTCCTGTCTTTTCCTCTGTAATGTGTCACCATCAGGGTTGTTATGTGTTATAAGGCTGCACTCAATATCCCTAATCTCTTGCTCCAGAGTCTGCATGGCTGACTTGACCCTACTGGTAGAATGAGCAGTGTACTGCTGACAGAAGAGACGGATGTGCGTCTTTCCCACCTCCCACCATTGGCTCAAGGAGACAAACTCCCCTTTCCTGTTCCTCCAGACCTCCCAAAAAGAACCAAACTTTTCGCAAAAAAATTTATCCTGTAGTAATTTTACATTGAAATGCCAATATGAGCTGACCTTTCTGTTAGGTGAGAGGTGAAAATCAACTGTGACAAGGTGATGATCAGTGAAACCAACGGGGTGAATGAAACTATTTAGTAACCTAGCGCTAAAAACTTGTGATGTATAAACCCTATCTAATCTGGCTGCACTTACCCTGCTATTTAATATTTTTACCCATGTATACTGTCTAACTTGTGGATGTTTGACCCTCCATGCATCTACTAAATCCGATTGAGTAATGAGCTGAGATAAACAAGTGGATGATTGTAAATGAGGTTCCTCACTTGTCCTATCCAAAGTAAAATTTACTGTGCAATTCCAATCCCCCCCCATCACAATACATTCCCCTTGAGCACACTGCTGTAGTGATTCCCTCAATTTCTTAAAAATTTCCAGCCGCTCTGAACCTTGGTTCGGAGCATAGACATTAATAAAACAAAAAATAATTTCAGAGATCTCAGCCCTGACCATCTGCACCCTGCCCTTCACTATCTCAGTGGTGGATATAACTTTTAAACTCACACCAGGTGAAAAAGGATGGCTATACCTGCGCTAAAATTAGTCCCATGGCTGAGGAAATACTGACCCCCTCCACCATAAACCCCATTCTACTTCATTGGTTATGTTACTGTGTGTTTCTTGTAGGAAAATTACATCTAATCCTTTCTGTTGACACAATTCAGAAACTAAAGCCCTCTTTTGTCTATCCCTCCCTCCATTAATGTTTAGAGACCCAACCCTTAAACTATGCATGGAAAAAATAGAGATTGGAAACAGAGAAACAGATAGAAAAAACAGATAGAAGAGAAACAACACCCTGTGAAACATCATCATAATTCATTCATTCATTTAGTTATTTTCCGCTTTTTCACAGTTTTTCCTTTCTTTGGCTCAAATCCCTTCCTCAAAACAGTGACATGTTTCCTTAATCTGTAGCGCTTTTTTTCATCTAAAACATCTAAACCAACCAGTTTTTGCAGAGCTGAAACAGTCTTAATAAATTTCTCTCGATCAGGAAAGTAGTCTTCTACCTTGACCGATTTTCCAAACGTGTCATCAAGGAACATATTGATTTCCTCAAGCGTATACGCATCGCCACTTAGCTGTGAGTCAGTTACTGACACGCCATCTGAATCGGAATCATACTCCATTTCATCATTTTCCTGGCTCTCAGTGACAGGCGGCTCAGCCACCGCTCCCTCGCCGCTAGCCTGCTTACCTAAGCCGGACCCAGTCACCGCACCTTGTGCCTGCTCTGCCTGACGCGGCTCAGCTAGCTCCACTCCCGGCAAATCTGTAATTATAGCCCCGCTTCCTACACCACTCGGGGCTGGGAAGTCTACAATCGTCGCATCTAAATTAGCCTGATCCTTCTGAAACCGCTCCTCTGATTTTTCAAATGCATTTGCATTAGAGGGTGAAGTTTTAAGTGGCTGCGTTTCCTTTTCTCCCCCTGTCCACTCGTACCTTCTCCTTTCTGCATCAGCCTCCAGTGGCTGAGCACCACCGGCCTCCGCGTTTTCTGACGCTCGATGTCTGTGAGGACAGGTGGAGCGTTTGTGACCAACATCCCCACACTCAAAACACTTCATACTGCCAGAGCTCGCATAAACCATGTAAAACCCGTTTTCGTGCTTTACTCTAAAAGACACATCTAGGGACTGTGTAGGGGAAATCAGAAACATAAATACCTGTCTCCTTAAAGACTGGACATGTTTAAGTTTTTCGTTCTTACACCCTAAGCCGATATTTTTAAAACCACTCGCCATTTTTCCAAAACGCTGAAGCTCTCGCTCCAGCGCCTCATTGGGGATAAACGGGGGGACACCCGATATCGTAATCCTGGTTGACGGCATAGCCAGCGGGGAAACGGGCACAAACAAATCATTAATAAAAATACCATTTCAATTAACTGTGTGAAACAAAAAAACGTACCTCTTTTAAAAATACAACCACCGCCTTATTCATTCTGGAGGCGTATGACAGGTTGTCATGCCCAACTAGATCACCCACAGCGAGGAGAACCTCCTCCACCGTGACACCTGGATCGGCCAAAATTCGTACTCCATGTCGGAGGGAGACGGACGGCGTCTCCTGGGACGCCATCCGCACCAAAACCCGACACCTACCAACACAAAACTAACAGCACAAACTACAGAAAAACCTAGCTATATCATACAGTGAAAAATACGCAAATTGAAATAAAGAGAAAAGCCGTAAAAAGCTTTTAAACAAGCAACACTCACTCGCACCAAACACACGCTCTCACTCACGAAAACTCCCAGCATGCACCAGAGAGAGAGAGATCGAGGGAGTAGAGAGAGAAGAGAGAGGACGAGAGGAGAGGGAGAGATAGAGAGACGAGAGAGAGAGAGAGGGGAGAGAGCGAGAGAGAGAGAGAGAGAGGAGAGAGAGAGATGGAGAGAGAGAGAGAGAGAGAGAGAGAGAGAGAGAGAGAGAGAGAGAGAGAGAGAGAGAGAGTGTGTGTGAGAGTGTGTGTGTGTGTGTGTGTGCCTGTCTCAAGGCCAGTCCTGCAGCAGTGACGCATGCATGGTCTCAGATGCCTTTGGGGTGTGTGATAATTACAGAAATATATTAAACACCCCTCTACACACACACGCACACACACACACACATCTCTCTGCAGTGTCCCGCAGTCAGGGGGAATTAGCCTGCGGAACCCTCCTGCTAATCTAACTGAAGTGCTTAGCCAATCAGATTGCAGAATGGGTTTAAGAGGAGGAGTGCGCTAATCAGTCTCCAGAGTCTGAAACTGGTGGGAGCCTTCTCCCTCCTCTCCCTCCTCTCCCTCCTCTTCCTCTCTCTGATTCTCTGTTTATTTTCAAATCACTGGAGGGTCTCACACACGCATGCACACACACACTCGCACGCACACACACACGTACACATACACGCACGCACACACACACACACATGCGCGCGCGCACACACACATTCTCTCACACACACTCTCCCTCTCTCTCTCTCACACACACACACACACACACACACACACACACACACACACATTCTCTCTCACTCAGCTGAGCGGTACTGAGTGACGTCTGTCGCTGGCCGTGTTCCCTGTGTTAGCTGAGATGGGAATCGTATGAATGGACTGACTGCTCAGCTGCAGTCCTGTTGCTTGTTGGAATGAAAGCAGAAATGAACTGTGTGTTTGATGAAATAAATCAATAACCAGGCCGTCCTGGTGGGCACCAGTCCAGAAGCTTTTATGGCGTCTTTATATCACGGTTGGGAAGCTGGCACTAGGATTTGTGTTTCATAAAAGAGGGATTTATCATCTGGAGGAAATGCTGGTTGATTTAACTGGCTGTACGAGAGCTGAGCTACTCTGTGCAGGTATGGGTCATTAAGTGGTCTTTAGGTGTCTAATGATGTGCCTGTAAGTCTCAGGTACTCTGTGCAGGTATGGGTTATTAGACAGCCTTTAGGTGTCTAATGATGTGCCTGTAAGTCTCAGGTACTCTGTGCAGGTATGGGTTATTAGACAGCCTTTAGGTGTCTAATGATGTGCCTGTAAGTCTCAGGTACTCTGTGCAGGTATGGGTTATTAGACAGCCTTTAGGTGTCTAATGATGTGCCTGTAAGTCTCAGGTACTCTGTGCAGGTATGGGTTATTAGACAGCCTTTAGGTGTCTAATGATGTGCCTGTAAGTCTCAGGTACTCTGTGCAGGTATGGGTTATTAGACAGTCTTTAGGTGTCTAATGATGTGCCTGTAAGACTGGCTGCTCTAGTCTGGTCTTGTGTGCAGGTGATGGTGTAAGTCTGCTGTTTTGGCTGATCACATGGCCAGTAAGTAATGTTCAGCTGGGTCAAGTGCTCAGGCGCTGCAGGCCTGTAACACTGTTCACACAGGGGTGGGGTGCACACACCGCTGTCCCCCAGTCCCTGTCTGCTGTAGCTCTGACTGTTGTCTCTGCGGAGTGTGTTGCCTGGCAACGAAACCGCTGAGTGCCCCCCCACCCCCTCCGTAATGTGAGTGACCCTGTGTTCCTGCAGGTGGTAAATCTGAGCGCCTGGGTGCACGGGGGGTGTGTGTGTGTGAGCTGAGTGTGTCTGTGAGCTGAGTTTGTGTGTGAGCTGAGTGTGTCTGTGAGCTGAGGAGCCTGAGAGACTGAGAGTTCCCAGCTTATTCCAGGTCTCCCGGCTGTTTGCTTGCTCGTGCACATGTAGGGCGCCCCCTCTGGCCTGATGTGTAATTACATGTGCGCTGTTTCCCCTTTTTCACAGAGAGAACTCGACACCACCGCCACAGTACTGGCCAATCGGCAGGATGAGAGTGAGCAGTCCAGGAAGAATCTCATCGACCAGAGCCGCGAGTTCAAGAAGAACACACCCGAGGTCAGTCCCCAGGGACCACGTTAAAGGGGGGGGGGGTGTGGCAAGTCCATGGTATTTAAAAAGAAATCAATCAACAATGCACATTTATGGGAAGATATGAAGTGTATATGTATATGTCACAGTTGATAAAATATGAAGTGCCACTATTGGATGATGGTTCAAGTAATGTGGTTATGGAGTTCACTTCACCATCAGGTAATTCATAAGGAAACAATCCTGAGAAACATGGAAACAGATGCACCAAAGACACCATTTACAGTGGAACTAAATGCTGTGTGTGTTTGTGTATGTCTGTGTGTGTTTGTTTATCTGTGTGTGAGGCAGAGCACAGTCTGTCACACACACACAGATGCACACACACCCTCTCTGAGAAGCCGTTAAGGATAGAGCTCTGTCAGCAGATTAAGATGAGTTGACTTGGCAGCGCTTTCTAGAGAAGCAGCATTTTGTGAAAGGCCCTTGTGTGCAGTTCAGGGATGCACAGACGCACGCGATTGGGTGCGTTACTCTCTTCACTGGCAGCCAATGACAGGCACTGCTTTCTGTGGAGACTAGTGTCCTGGAACTCTTTATGAAAAGGAAGAGGAGGAGGGCTCAGATGAGGGGTTAATTTACATACCGGATGCTGATTGGTGCCAGGTGGAATGGTGATTGGAGCAGGAGTGTGAGGCCTTGGTTCTGGGCGGAGTTTGCGAGGTGATGCATTGCCAACAGGCTCTCTCCGTCTCTCTCTCTCCCACCCTCCCTCCCTCCATCTCTCTTCCTCCCTCTTCCTGTTCTCTCCCTCCCTCTGCTCTGTGGCTGGGCAGCTTCCTGTCGACCCTGTGGGGGTGGGGTGGGGGTGGGGGGGGCGGCTGCTGAGGTTAATTCTGAGTGTTGTGTAACAGTGAAGTTTATGAATTGCAAGCACAGAGGAATAGGGGGGTTCTGACCTCCCACACGTACATTTAAATCAGCACCCTTCAGCTGAGGGGAACGCGTGCTTCTGCATTTGACTGGAACAGTGGGCTGCCGGGGGGGGGGGGGGGGGGGGGGGGGGGGGGGGGGGGTAAGGAGTCTCCCTGGTTGAGGAGAGTCTGTTCCAGCACTGTCAGACTGCATGCGGGGAAGAGGTGTGTGTTAGTGTGTGAGCGTGTAAGAGTGTGCGTGTGTTAGTGTGTGAGTGCGAGTGCACTAGTGTGTGTGTGTTAGAGATGTGTACTTCACAGAGCAGTGCTGTGCTCTTACACTCCTCTTTAAGTGCTCTTAAATTGCTGCCATCTCCCGCCCCCCTCTCACCCCCCCCTACCCCCCACCCCACAGGGTTTTGGTTTTTATCTGCAAAAATTCCTCGTGAGTGACCCGCTCCGTCAAGTGTTGATGAACACAGAGAATATGAACCGGCCCGCCTCCAGCATGCCACTGTCACTCAGCCCGCCCCTTTGAAAGGGCCCGGGGTGGGGTTCATGTTTGGCTTTAATATGCCGTGGCTGTGCTGATCGCTCTGGGGTCTGGGCTGGGGGGCTCTGGGCTGGGTGGGGGGGGGGGGGGGGGGGGCCTGGGCTCGGGGGCTCTGCTGTCCTCTCTCTGTCCAGAGTGCAGGAGACATCAAGGCTTTCTGGCCTGGGGGGGGGGGGTCCTTCTTCAGCTTTTCACCCAGAGTTGGAAAGGTGCCCTAATTACTGCCTGATTTTCCATGGTGGTGAGTAATGTGCTCTCCCTGGGGATTTACTTGCCTACCCCCTGCCCCCTCACCCCCCCCATGAAAGACAGATTTTTAGACCTTAAATGTCTAAACCAGAGACTTGGATGTTTGCACACCAACAGCTAGCAGCAGGAGAGAGCGTTCAGCATTAAAGTGGAAAAACTAGCAGCCACAGAGATATTTCAGCTTTTGAAAATGAATCGGGTGGGGTGGGGTGGGGTGGGGTGGGGTGGGGGGGCTCATCGTAGCACTCTGGGATCTGTGGCTGAGTTTATGAGCCTCAGACAGCCCTGCTGACCATCCGTGCGTCTTCCCCGAGACTCGGGTCCGAACTGCGGTGCCGAGCCAGCGGCTGCTGCTCTGTCTGCACTGAGCTGTTCATTCATTACCTTTCCGCCTTCGCTTTACTGGATCCTGATTGGCTGAGTAATTAAGGTAATGAGGCATTGTTCCTCCTGCTAATTAGGAGCACGTGCGTGCTCATCTCCTTTTAGCTCACAGATGTCACACGAAGCACAAGGCTGTCTGACTGAACCTGTCAATCAGTGCTTTTTTGTGGTGACACTTTATAACACAAGTTGTTGCACAGCTCATTGGACATATGTCAGAGGATGAAAAGGAGACTTGAGCCAGTTTGGTGGCTCCTGCTCACTTAAAAAAAAAAAAAAAAAAAAAAAAAAAAAAGCTTGTTCCTCTTTTACCTTTTTCTGACATGGGCAGAGTGATGGGGCTGTAAGGTGTTCTGCTGATTTGAAGCTCTGCCCTTTTAAATGCGGTTAGCTTGTCTCTGCACACGCCCTGCTCAGTGGGCTGCTGATGGGAAACCTGTGTTTGAGCTGCTGATGCTAAACCTGTGTTTGAGCTCCGCTCAGTGGGCTGCTGATGGGAAACCTGTGTTTAAGCTCCGCTCAGTGGGCTGCTGATGCTAAACCTGTGTTTAAGCTCCACTCAGTGGGCTGCTGATGCTAAACCTGTGTTTAAGCTCCACTCAGTGGGCTGCTGATGCTAAACCTGTGTTTAAGCTCCACTCAGTGGGCTGCTGATGCTAAACCTGTGTTTGAGCTCCGCTCAGTGGGCTGCTGATGGGAAACCTGTGTTTGAGCTGCTGATGCTAAACCTGTGTTTGAGCTCCGCTCAGTGGGCTGCTGATGGGAAACCTGTGTTTAAGCTCCGCTCAGTGGGCTGCTGATGCTAAACCTGTGTTTAAGCTCCGCTCAGTGGGCTGCTGATGCTAAACCTGTGTTTAAGCTCCACTCAGTGGGCTGCTGATGCTAAACCTGTGTTTAAGCTCCACTCAGTGGGCTGCTGATGGGAAACCTGTGTTTAAGCTCCGCTCAGTGGGCTGCTGATGCTAAACCTGTGTTTAAGCTCCGCTCAGTGGGCTGCTGATGGGAAACCTGTGTTTAAGCTCCACTCAGTGGGCTGCTGATGCTAAACCTGTGTTTAAGCTCCACTCAGTGGGCTGCTGATGCTAAACCTGTGTTTAAGCTCCACTCAGTGGGCTGCTGATGCTAAACCTGTGTTTGAGCTCCGCTCAGTGGGCTGCTGATGGGAAACCTGTGTTTGAGCTGCTGATGCTAAACCTGTGTTTGAGCTCCGCTCAGTGGGCTGCTGATGGGAAACCTGTGTTTGAGCTCCGCTCAGTGGGCTGCTGATGGGAAACCTGTGTTTAAGCTCCACTCAGTGGGCTGCTGATGCTAAACCTGTGTTTGAGCTCCGCTCAGTGGGCTGCTGATGCTAAACCTGTGTTTGAGCTGCTGATGCTAAACCTGTGTTTGAGCTCCGCTCAGTGGGCTGCTGATGCTAAACCTGTGTTTAAGCTCCACTCAGTGGGCTGCTGATGCTAAACCTGTGTTTAAGCTCCACTCAGTGGGCTGCTGATGCTAAACCTGTGTTTAAGCTCCGCTCAGTGGGCTGCTGATGGGAAACCTGTGTTTGAGCTGCTGATGCTAAACCTGTGTTTGAGCTCCGCTCAGTGGGCTGCTGATGGGAAACCTGTGTTTGAGCTCCGCTCAGTGGGCTGCTGATGGGAAACCTGTGTTTGAGCTCCGCTCAGTGGGCTGCTGATGCTAAACCTGTGTTTGAGCTCCGCTCAGTGGGCTGCTGATGCTAAACCTGTGTTTAAGCTCCACTCAGTGGGCTGCTGATGCTAAACCTGTGTTTAAGCTCCGCTCAGTGGGCTGCTGACGCTAAACCTGTGTTTGAGCTGCTGATGCTAAACCTGTGTTTAGGCTCCGCTCAGTGGGCTGCTGATGCTAAACCTGTGTTTGAGCTCCGCTCAGTGGGCTGCTGACGCTAAACCTGTGTTTAGGCTCTGCTGAGTGGGCTGCTGATGGGAAACCTGTGTTTAAGCTCAGCTGCTCAGTGGGCTGCTGATGCTAAACCTGTGTTTAAGCTCCGCTCAGTGGGCTGCTGATGCTAAACCTGTGTTTAAGCTCAGCTGCTCAGTGGGCTGCTGATGCTAAACCTGTGTTTAAGCTCAGCTCAGTGGGCTGGACGTGGGCTGGGGCTGTAGTGGGTGCCACAGCAGGGGTTTGAACCTGCAGACTTTTAGCTTCTGTTGGATTCATTTATTAACAGCATAACGCAGCAGAAAACATTAACGGCTGACCTGAGATTCCTTATGGAAATCATTCTCCCTCAGTTAGCTTCTGCCATTTATCAGGCCTGTTTTATCCTTCTGGCTGTTACCATGGAGCTTTGAAAACAAGCGTCCTGCTTTGTGAAGACTTAAACACACTTAGCCTTTTTAAAAAAAAGAAAAAAAGAAAAACGAATCAGAAATTCAGTTTTTCATTTTGGTGAATGATAACTTTGTTTTGCCACTTATGGATCAATGGACAAATGGGTTTTGTTTGTATTGGATTTGATTTGAGCAGGTTTCTCTGCTACGTCAGGCTTTCTGAAAGTAAGATGATGCACAAGTTAAATGGGAGAAAAGCAAGCTTTCAAATGAAAAAAGATCCCCCCCTTTACCCCCCACGGGCAGGGGTTCCAGGCCTGCAGTTTTATTTATGTTCTCTGTAATGAAAGTGGATGAGGAGAGGGCCGTTTGATATGCTTGGTTGAACCCAAACCCTTTTCATGACTTCATACATTACTCTTCATTGCTGTCACTTCAAAGAGCCTGACCTTTAGAATAACAACTAGAGGAAGCAGCGGCCATTTTGGCTCTGTATCGCCTCCCAGCAGCTCGCACCAT
>CM045894.1:42680570-42685570 GCA_025169545.1 Anguilla japonica
TCTCTCTCCCCTGGGCTGGTCTCTCTCTTGAGCTGGTCTCTCTCCCCTGATCTGGTCTCTCTCTCCTGCGCAGAGCGCCAGTCTCTCTCTCATGCGCCGGTCTCTCTCTCCTGGGCTGGTCTCTCTCTCCTGTGCAGAGCGCTGGTCTCTCTCTCCTGAGCTGGTCTCTCTCCTGCGCAGAGCGCTGGTCTCTCTCTCCTGAGCTGGTCTCTTTCCTGCGCAGAGCGCTGGTCTCTCCCTCCTGGGCTGGTCTCTCTCTCCTGCGCTGGTCTCTCTCTCCTGAGCTGGTCTCTCCCTCCTGCGCCGGTCTCTCTCCCCTGAGCCGGTCTCTCTCCTGGGCTGGTCTCTCTCTCCTGCGCCGGTCTCTCTCTCCTGAGCTGGTCTCTCCCTCCTGCGCCGGTCTCTCTCCCCTGAGCCGGTCTCTCTCCCCTGCGCTCAGCTCTGGGCCTGAAGCACGCTCGGTCCCCCTCCCCACCCCCCCCCCCCCCCTTCTGCTCGCTCACGCTGCTGAACTGAGCGCAGAGTTCAGTGCGTTTATTCTGCGCTGATGTGTGTAAATGTGTCCTTCAGCCCCTGTTCTGTGTGACCTTGAGCAGAGCGAGCTCCTCCCTGCTCTTAAAACAGTGCGTGTGCGTGAGTTTGGGTTTGGTTTGTGACGCTCAGCGATGACACATCCGCTAATTTAGAGCGGGGGCGATTCGGGGTGGGGGGGAGGGGTGGAGATTTAACCCAGAGTTCCTGTAGGGGCGGCACACGGCCGCAGTTTGGGCTAAATATGTGACCCTGAGCAGTTCTGTGTGAAAGCATACGCCAGCCAGAGGGGGACATTTTTCTGTTTAATATTTTGTCCCAAGCGCTGGAGGGTGCTGCCCTTTTTTAATTTGTGGTCATTTTCCCCAGTTCAGGTTCCTGGGCCTTGTTCTCCTCAGAGCTCTCAGACTGGGTGTGTTTGGAGAGCCAGCGGTTTTTTCCCCTTGTTTATTTATGGGTTCATTACCACATTCCAGCAGTGTCTGCTGTGTGTTGTTAGGCAATTAGCAACTGCATCTAAATGTGCCCAACTCCCAGCGATGCTAACGCTCCCCCTGCCTGTCAGCCCTGGTACTGCAGCGCTCACTTCTGTCAGTACTCTCCAGTAACTGGTCCCTTGTTCGCCTGTTTGATCTGAATCATACCCCCCGCTGTTACATGCAAGGAGGTTTAAACTGATCAGAGTCTGAGTTAGACCCCTGAGGAGTGGCTCTGTGTGAGAAACCACTAACCTGCCTGTTTTCCTGGGTGCAAAGCTGTGGCTTTGTCTGTGCAGGAAGTGTAAGGTCAGATGTGCAGGAAGTGTGTGGTCAGCTGTGCAGGAAGTGTGAGGTCAGCTGCGCAGCAAGTGTGTGGTCAGCTGTGCAGGAAGTGTGAGGTGTGTGTACACTCGTACTCCGATGGGAGCACACCTGTTCTCCTGTGTGGATATACTCCTGTTCTCCTGTGTATGTGCACATGTAGTTGCAAACACGCAGTGGTGCTCTGTGATGCTCCAGACTGGAATGCTGAGTAGAATGGAGCTGAAGGCTCTGGTCAGTAGATGGTTGTGCTGAGTAGAATGTGGCTCAAGGCTGGTCAGTAGATGGTTGTGCTGAGTAGAATGGGGCTGAAGGCTCTGGTCAGTAGATGGTTGTGCTGAGTAGAATGTGGCCGAAGGCTCTGGTCAGTAGATGGTTGTGCTGAGTAGAATGGGGCTGAAGGCTCTGGTCAGTAGATGGTTGTGCTGAGTAGAATGGGGCTGAAGGCTCTGGTCAGTAGATGGTTGTGCTGAGTAGAATGGGGCTGAAGGCTGGTCAGTAGATGGTTGTGCTGAGTAGAATGGGGCTGAAAGCTCTGGTCAGTAGATGGTTGTGCTGAGTAGAATGGGGCTGAAGGCTCTGGTCAGTAGATGGTTGTGCTGAGTAGAATGGGGGCTGAAGGCTGGTCAGTAGATGGTTGTGCTGAGTAGAATGGGACTGAAAGCTCTGGTCAGTAGATGGTTGTGCTGAGCTGAATGGGGCTGAAGGCTGGTCAGTAGATGGTTGTGCTGAGTAGAATGGGGCTGAAGGCTCTGGTCAGTAGATGGTTGTGCTGAGTAGAATGGGGCTGAAGGCTGGTCAGTAGATGGTTGTGCTGAGTAGAATGGGGCTGAAGGCTCTGGTCAGTAGATGGTTGTGCTGAGCTGAATGGGGCTGAAGGCTCTGGTCAGTAGATGGTTGTGCTGAGTAGAATGGGGCTGAAGGCTCTGGTCAGTAGATGGTTGTGCTGAGTAGAATGGGGCTGAAGGCTCTGGTCAGTAGATGGTTGTGCTGAGCTGAATGGGGCTGAAGGCTCTGGTCAGTAGATGGTTGTGCTGAGTAGAATGGGGCTGAAGGCTGGTCAGTAGATGGTTGTGCTGAGTAGAATGGGGGCTGAAGGCTGGTCAGTAGATGCTTGTGCTGAGCTGAGTGGGGGCTGAAGGCTGGTCAGTAGATGGTGGTGCTGAGTAGAATGGGGGCTGAAGGCTGGTCAGTAGATGCTTGTGCTGAGCTGAGTGGGGCTGAAGGCTGGTCAGTAGATGGTTGTGCTGAGCTGAGTGGGACTGAAGGCTCTGGTCAGTAGATGGTTGTGCTGAGTAGAATGGGGCTGAAGGCTGGTCAGTAGATGGTTGTGCTGAGTAGAATCGGGCTGAAGGCTGGTCAGCAGGCTGGTAGAGTTCTGGCTGCTCCTCAGGATGGATCTGATAAGCTTTCCCATTATTTCTCTGTCAGGACCGCGATCCTGTAGCACTCTTATCGGCCGTCCTGACAGACTCTTTATTTGCTGGGCCTGAGCAGTGATGGGGTGCTAGGGATGACTTAGGATGACCTGTGTGTGTGTGTGTGTGTGTGTGTGTGTGTGTGTGTGCGCTGTTCTGTATCTGTGGCAGTGATGATGTTCACAGAAAGCATTAGGCTATCCCCCACCTGCTTTACCTCTCTGCCTGTGCACCAACCACTGGTCCCCACAATGTCCAGCTTTGTAGAAATGTCCCCACAATTCAAGTTCATTTCTATGATAGAGAAGAGTTCAGGGGGTAGAGCTGGACTGAGGAATCGTGAGTCATTTGACACCCCAGCTCTTTCCTTACATATGACTGTGAAGGGCCTTTCTTGCTGAACACAATTTGCCCTTTTAGTGTTTACAGACCATTCAAATCCCCAGTACAGTTCGACTTCCTGTTTTAGCTGTGACTCACATCGGGTCATTTGGGCAAATCAGATAGAAATAATAATGCATTCAGTAATTACAGAAACAGTGTTGCGTTTGGTCTGGCCTTTGCTGACCTCTCAGTGGGACTCTAGTGTGATAATTCTGGAGTGTAATTGCTTAAAACCGCTCTGTGGAAACTGTTTAAGATCTAAGGTACAGAAATGAGTGAATAAATACATAAACGGAAGTGCTGTGGCCTTCTGGGTCGTGTTCTAATGAGGACTAAGGAAGGAGCGGCTAGTCCTGTTTGTCTGGAGGTACGTGGCCAGACGCTGAGATTAGACAGATAAACTTCTGCACAAAACCATGTGCAGAACTCCCCCTATTAGAAACGAAGTTCAGGTGGTTATTAAAGTGCTGTGGCTGTCTGAGGGCTCACACTGATGACTCTAGCTGCCCGGTTTGACCCCGTTTACTCCTTTTAAAGCTCTGCTGGGATAATAAAACAGAATGGTTAAAAAGTGTGTTTTAAGAAGATAAGAGTGGGCTCTCATTGGTGCTCCTGGCAGTTTGAGTGCAGGTGCTGTTATTGACGAAGGCACTCTCTCTGCTTGAAAACAAAGTTCAGACAAAAGGAACTAAAACTGCAGTTTCAGGAGTAACCAGCCTCAAACTGGGCGACGTACAGCCTGAGATTTTTCCGTTTATTTCTGCTCAGAATAGAATCAGACCATATTGGCTCAGGCTCACTCACTCCAGTTAAATTTATCTTCACTTTTTTTTTTTTCTTTAGTTTTTCTGTTTCATCTCAGCGGTTCAGAGAGAAGAAAGGCCTGTACCCCCCCCCCCCACCCCGGCATACCGCGCCCCGGCCAGTATTCTTATTGGGTAGTGGAGTGAGGGGGCGTGCAAATGAATAGAGATCAATATTCTTATTGGGTAGTGAAGTGAGGGGGCGTGTAAATGAATACAGATCAGTATTCTTATTGGGTAGTGGAGTGAGGGGGCGTGTAAATGAATAAAGATCAATATTCTTATTGGGTAGTGAAGTGAGGGGGCGTGTAAATGAATACAGATCAATATTCTTATTGGGTAGTGAAGTGAGGGGGCGTGTAAATGAATACAGATCCATGCGTTGTGTCCACGGCAGTCGCCCCCACCCTGGTCTGTGCTCACCCCCACCCCACCCCCCCGGTCCATGATCGCATGTTCCATTTTCCCTCCTCCCCCTCAGCTGTCTGCTGTGTGCTTTACTGTCGGTGGGATCATTAGTAGTGTCTGGGGCTCTGAGGTCTGGAGGTTAACAGTATTGATCTCGGGTGTGTGATGGTGAGCTCTCTGTACGCTTGCCTCTGTCTTCTTTATTATATCTGTGTGTGTCTTTCCTTCGTTTTACAGGAGGTGAATATCAGTGACAGCTCGGCTTGCACTGTTGGTTTGTTTCTGATTGGTGGACTCCAGTGCATTCTGTGTTCTGTGTGACTTCAGTCTGCATGGAGCATGTAGTCTCTGTACTGAGAGCTGCTGTGGAACCCTCTGAGCTCTGTTTCCTGTCCTAAGCTCTGTTTCCTCCCCTGAACTCTGTTTCCACCCCTGAACTCTGTTTCCTGACCTAAGCTCTGTTTCCACCACTGAACTCTGTTTCCACCCCTAAGCTCTGTTTCCACCCCTGAACTCTGTTTCCTGTCCTAAGCTCTGTTTCCACCCCTGAGCTCTGTTTCCTGTCCTAAGCTCTGTTTCCACCCCTGAGCTCTGTTTCCTGTCCTAAGCTCTGTTTCCACCCCTGAGCTCTGTTTCCACCCCTGAACTCTGTTTCC
>CM045894.1:42688070-42693070 GCA_025169545.1 Anguilla japonica
CGCGGACAGACTGCATGCTGGGACACATTTCTGCGCTGCAGCTGAGTATTTGATGGTTGGGTGTGAGCGCAGGGCGGTGCGGATGCATTATTTAGGAGTCTCCCTGCAGGGTCTTTATTTAGCTTCAGGAAGAGGCGGCGCACCCCTCCTCCTCAGGACCCGCCCTCGGGACGTCTGTCTCCGAGCAACACTTCTCTAAAATTAAAGCTCCCCATCTTTCACTGGGTGAGACAGTCACATGGGTGGGGAAATGGGCGACAACTCCAGCTTTACTTTTTTATTTTTTAAGAACTTCTGTAAAACATTTTAGTAGAATTCTTGCCTCTCTTAAGCATTCAGAGCCCCTGCATGGGCGCCACCCTGAGCCCCGTGGAGAAAATGCCATTTTTCTGAAAAGATAAAATCATACTGACACAAAAATGAAAGATAAAAATGTAATCTTGACAACTACACTGACAGCCTTTCCTATTTGTGTGGGTCCACATTTGCCCTGTTTTCCTGTACCAGTGCTGTGCTGTTAGGCAGCTGATCCTCTCTGTGTTTGTACAGAAAGCTACAGGAGAGCAAGGATTCCATGGCCTCCAAACTGGACGAAGCCGACCACAAGGCCCAGTCTCTACAAACAGGTAACACACCTCTCTCTCCTGCTTCAGCTAGGACCTCTCTCTCCTGATCTTCAGCTAGGACCTCTCTCTCCTGCTTCAGCTAGGACCTCTCTCTCCTGATCTTCAGCTAGGACCTCTCTCTCCTGCTTCAGCTAGGACCTCTTTCTCCTGATCTTCAGCTAGGACCTCTCTCTCCTGCTTCAGCTAGGACCTCTCTCTCCTGATCTTCAGCTAGGACCTCTCTCTCCTGATCTTCATCTAGGACCTCTCTCTCCTGCTTCAGCTAAGACCTCTCTCTCTCTCTCTAATTCCCACTCCTGAAACCTGTTTTGTTTCTGCTTTTTTCTTTCAGCACTTGAAGCTACTCAGGCAGAGCTTTTCGATATCAAGACCAAGTATGATGAAGAGTCGACAGCGAAGTAAGGCGCTGGCTGCATCCTCATCCTCACACAACCCGTTAACAGTAAAGCTGATTAACGTTATAAGTAGTTACAATTGTTGTTGTTGTTGTTATTATTTTGGGCGTTTAGCAGATGCATTTATCCTGATTGATTTAAAGATGGTTGGGAGAAAATCAGCACTGGAGCTGGATTTTGTAAAGCCAGTCAAACCCGAGCCATCTCAGAGAGGCACGTCACAAAGCAGAGGGAGAAAACGATCAGGGGCTGAATAAGTGGGCTAAATATATTCATGATTATTTCTATGTACTTTTATTATGAACATAATCAATTATTATTATTTGATTGTGTAGTAATGGTATGTAATAATGATCATGGTTGTATAGTGCCTTTCAGTCAGGATCTCAGGTTGCTAGGCAGTGAAGGGGATGGGGGGTGGGGGTTGAGGGGCGGGGCTATGTCCCCCTGTCCACCTCTGTTATTCAGCGTGTGATTGGTCAGTCTTTCAGAGCCTCCATCATCTATAATAACAGCCCCTTTACTGCTGAGGTCCCACCTGCTCTAGTGTGCAGGCTGGGGGGGGGTCAGGGTGTGGCCTGCTGAGGTTAGGGCGCTGGGTGTGGGCAGGTGTGGGCGGGACTTAGCTGTGCAGGTATGGGCGGGGCCTAGCTGAGCCGGTGTGGGTGGGGCCTAGCTGTGCAGGTATGGGTGGGGCCTAGCTGAGCCAGTGTGGGTGGGGCCTAGCTAGCTGTGCTGGTTATTTCATGTGAAACAGGCTCTGACAGATTATGGGTCGTGGGAGGGGCCTCAGGATGATGGGGCTCCTCTGGATCATGTGGTTTGTTGAATGCAGACAGAATGTGGCACACACACACACACACAGGCACACACGCGTACACACACACACACACATGCACACACACACACCCACACACACGTACACAGACACGCACAAGCACACGCACAAGCACACACACGCATGCACACACACACACACGCAGACACACACACACACACAGGCAGACACACACACACACACACACAGGCATACACACACGCACAAACACACACGCAGACACACACACACACACAGGCATACACACACGCACACACACACACGCACACGCACACACACACACACACGCGCAGACACACGCACACACATGCACAAGCACACACACACATGCACACGCACAAGCACACACACGCATGCACACACACACATGCAAACACACACGCACACACACATACACACACACACACACACACACATGCACACACACACACACACACACACACACACACACCCCTGGCTCTGCAGTAATCAGACCCAATCAGACAAGCACAGCAGCTTAATTAAAACCATACGATGCTCCTGATTGCTCAATTAGGATTAGAGCCTGAGCAGAACACAGCAGTACCCCCCCTCCCCCGTGCTCAGACAGGAAACAGCCTGCTGTAACCACCTCACTGATTGGGTTCAGACCAGCACCCCCCCTGGGGCAGACCCAGATGGTTCCTGTGTAGGTCTCCATCTTCACAAACACCACCAGATGCATCTCAGCCAGATCCCACGTCTGTGTGTCTGTGTGTCTGTCTGGACATTTAGTCATGCCCCAGAGTTCTGCTCTCTCTGGTGCAAAGTGATGATGATGATGAGGATAAAGAGTATTATGTACAGTGCAGTTTGAGTATATGGACAGTGGCACAGTTTGTCTTGTTTTGACTCTACTCCAGCACATTGGCTTTGAAATAGAACAGTGGAAATGAGATTAAAGTGCAGACTGTCAGGTTTCATTTGAGTCACTGTGTATGAACAGGGCTGTTATTTCCACACGGATCACCTGATGTGGTTAAAATAAAATACCCTCAAATTACAGCTGACAGTCTGCATTTTAACCTCATTTCTGTTCCTCTCAAATCCAATGATCTACAGAGCCAAGACAACAGAAATGGTGTCACTGCCCAAGGACTGGCCTGTTTAAGCAGTGCCTGTTACAGTCAAAACAGCACTTTGTTGTGGGGGGGGGGGATTCAGCTCAGCCGGCTCTAGTGTGTGGCCCCCCAGCTGGGTGAAGCACGGTGGCCATTTTGCATTTCGATGCTCAGCACACCGCAGCCGGTGTGGAGGGGGAGGGGGATTCACCCAGCTAATGAGACTGGGGGGGGGGGGGGTTAGGGTTAGGGTTAGGAGTTTCGGTGTGGCAGTTTGGCCCGGACACGTGGGATGTCCCGCGGTTTAATGGGCATGGGGGGTCTGGACCTGGGGGGGGGGCCGTTCGGTCGCGGATGTGGGGGGGTGGGGGGGCCCCTGGGTGTGTTCGCAGTGTCTGGCTGCTGTGTGATTGGTTGCTGTCGTGTTCCTCTAAGGCCAGTTGTTTGCTCAGTACTGTGCTCTGTCTCCCTCAGTCTGAGTCTCAAAAGCTCTGGAGAAATGGAGCTTCTCTTGTTATTTTTGGTGGTTTGGGGAGCTCAGTAGGCGAGTGTGACCTAGTATGTACCCAGCTTGTGTGTTCCTGTGTGATGAACAGACCCCTCCCCCCGATTTACACGGTTCAGAATAATGAAAATTTAATGGCGACCGAACGGCACTTGGCAGGACGAGCCGTGTATTTTAGCGGCTGTGTGTTTTTGGCGGTTAGCGGTAGCGCGCTCCTGTGTGTTTTAGCGGCTGTGTGTTTTTGGCGGTTAGCGGTAGCGCGCTCCTGGCTACGCCTGCGGTCTTTGTTTATTTGTAATTTGGGAAGGCGCTAATGGACCCTAAACTCCCCCTGGGGGATCTGTTTCACGCTGGATCAGGCAGGGTATTGTGATCCTGGTTTATGAGGACCGTGTTTGACTGCGTCTCTCAGACTGTGGTTTATAAGGACCGTGTTTGACTGCGTCTCTCAGACTGTGGTTTATTAGGACCGTGTTTGACTGCGTCTCTCAGACTGTGGTTTATAAGGACCGTGTTTGACTGCGTCTCTCAGACTGTGGTTTATTAGGACCGTGTTTGACTGCGTCTGTCAGACTGTGGTTTATTAGGACCGCGTTTGACTGTGTCTCTCAGACTGTGGTTTATAAGGACCGTGTTTGACTGCGTCTCTCAGACTGTGGTTTATTAGGACCGTGTTTGACTGCGTCTCTCAGACTGTGGTTTATAAGGACCGTGTTTGACTGCGTCTCTCAGACTGTGGTTTATTAGGACCGTGTTTGACCGTGTCTGTCTGACTGTGGTTTATTAGGACCGTGTTTGACCGCGTCTGTCTGACTGTGGTTTATTAGCATGCCGCTAACCCCTCTGTTAGACAGGTGAGCTGTGAATAGTCTGCCGTTGAGCCGTTTGTGGAGCCGGGCTCTCTAGCTCAGAAATATCATATGAGATTAGAGTTCATTAAGGGATTGTAAAATCCATATTACGGTAATCCCTCTGTTTCAGTAGGGCTGGTCTGTATGGCTTAGTCTGCACTTAGGCGCAGAGATGTGGAGAGTGCAGGCTGCTGGATTAGACTGTAACTGAGACACTTAATGGACCAGTGCCCACAACACACTCACACTGCCTGGGAACAGAGTACACACACACACACACACACAAGCACATATGCACACACAAGCCAGCACACAAACACATACGCACACACACATGCAAACAACATGCACATAACGCCACATGCACACACACATTACTTACCGAGACTTACCCAGCATTACTGGGGGAATTGCATGCCGTGTGACATCTTGGGGTCCTCTTGCTATTCTGTGTTTGGGGATTAGGTGGTTTGTATGGGCAGCAGGTGATTCATCTGTGATAATGGCTATGATGCTCCTCATAGCTTCGGACATCATGGATGAGGTATAATCAACCTGTAGCTGAGAGGTTGCAGGTTTGATTCCCAGGTGGTAGTACTGCTGTACCCCTGAGCAAAGATACTCAACCTGAATTGCAGAACAGTAAAACATCCCGTCCTTTAAATGGACCGTATGCATTAAAAACACAAGCTGTGGAACCCTGGGT
>CM045894.1:42698070-42725570 GCA_025169545.1 Anguilla japonica
TGGTGGGTTCGTGTGTTTAACGGAGTTGAGGTTGGTGATGTTGCCTCAGTGATGATGTAATGGTTCAGGATTTATTAGTTTTTTAAGCTTTGACGTTTCCCGGTGGCTGAGTGTGTGCAGCCCTTGCTGGTTCAGAGACAGCCAGGTAGAGTAAAGCAGAACAGCCAGGTAGAGTAAAGCAGAACAGCCAGGTAGAGTAAAGCAGGACAGCCAGGTAGAGTAAAGCAGAACAGCCAGGTAGAGTAAAGCAGGACAGCCAGGTAGAGTAAAGCAGAACAGCCAGGCCCGACCCCTGGTACTAACGCAGCCCGGAGAACAGCTAATCCCCTGAGGAATCCGCTCACCTGTCAGCCACTTCAGCCTGCTGATCTGGGGCACGGGGAGCAGCTACAGCAGGAGCAGTGGAACCCTCCCTCTTCACTCTGGAGAATGTTCACGCTTCGGACTGCCCTGACTTTTTTTTCCTTTTTTGTATTTTTGTTTTGTGGATACTTGTTTTTTTCTTAAAATCGAATGGTGACTGAAGGACGTGTGCAGCCTGGGAGAGTGATAGAACTGCTGCTCTTACAAACTCCACACGCACTGTGTTCCTGTTTCTCAGCATGTCAGAGTGGGGAAGTTAAATATCGAGCAGGAGTTCCACACGAAAGACTTTGCTAAACAAACAAGCTGCAAGCTGTCATGGAGCAAACAAGTCAAGCCTGCCTGCTGCACCCTGTCACCCCAAACTCTACCCTCACCTTCACCCCAAAAACTACCCTCACCATCACCCCAAAAACTACCCTCACCATCACCCCAAAAACTACCCTCACCATCACCCCAAAAACTACCCTCACCATCACCCCAAAAACTACCCTCACCATCACCCCAAAAAACTACCCTCACCATCACCCCAAAAAAAACTACCCTCACCATCGCCCCAAAAACTACCCTCACCATCACCCCAAAAACTACCCTCACCATCGCCCCAAAAACTACGCTCACCCCAAAAACTACCCTCACCATCACCCCAAACTCTACCCTCACCCCAAAAAACTACCCTCACCATCACCCCAAACTCTACCCTCACCCCAAAAAACTACCCTCACCATCACCCCAAACTCTACCCTCACCCCAAAAACTACCCTCACCATCACCCCAAACTCTACCCTCACCCCAAAAACTACCCTCACCATCACCCCAAACTCTACCCTCACCCCAAAAACTACCCTCACCATCACCCCAAAAACTACGCTCACCATCACCCCAAACTCTACCCTCACCTTCACCCCAAAAACTACCCTCACCATCACCCCAAAAACTACCCTCACCATCACCCCAAAAACTACCCTCACCATCACCCCAAACTCTACCCTCACCATCACCCCAAAAACTACCCTCACCATCACCCCAAAAACTACGCTCACCATCGCCCCAAAAACTACTCTCACCTTCACCCCAAAAACTACCCTCACCATCACCCCAAAAACTACCCTCACCATCACCCCAAAACCACCGTCACTGTCACCCCAAAAACTACCCTCACCCCAAACTGAAGGGACCCCAGTCGCGCACTCTAAGGGACAGCACTTACACACAGAGCAGAGTAACTCTATCCCTGTAGAGACAGCAGTTACACACAGAGCAGAGAGTAACTCTATCCCTGTAGAGACAACAGTTACACACACAGCAGAGTAACTCTATCCCTGTAGAGACAGCACTTACACACAGAGCAGAGAGTAACTCTATCCCTGTAGAGACAGCAGTTACACACTGAGCAGAGTAACTATCCCTGTAGAGACAGCAGTTACACACAGAGCAGAGTAACTCTATCCCTGTAGAGACAGCACTTACACACAGAGCAGAGAGTAACTCTATCCCTGTAGAGACAGCAGTTACACACAGAGCAGAGTAACTCTATCCCTGTAGAGACAGCACTTACGCACAGAGCAGAGAGTAACTCTGTCCCTGTAGAGACAGCACTTACACACAGAGCAGAGAGTAACTCTATCCCTGTAGAGACAGCATTCACTCACAGAGCAGAGTAACTCTATCCCTGCTGAGCTGCTGCTTGCAAGAAAGGTACAAAGCACAAATGCATGGGTGTCTTGTCTTGGGGGGTTTGGCTAGAAAATAAATTAGGAAAAAAACGGCTTGAAGTCCTGAATTTGGGCTTCTATATTAAATATCAATTATTTTTATAAAAAAATATTAATTTTTTATAGTTAATATTTTTTTTAGTTTTGTATTTTCAGACCCCTTTTTGTTGACTCCCCATAATGCATTGTGTTTTGACCTTTCTTGTAGGGGCAGCCGGGCGGGAAGGGAAAGAGGCCCCCGCAGAGAGCCAACACCGCGCCACGCCCCTCACTGCCACGCCCCGCTCTGCCACGCCCCCTCCCCCCTCCTCCTCTTCCTCCTCCTCCTCCTCTCAGCTCCTCCTGCGGGCGGGGCAGGGGGCGGGGCCTAACAGCACGGGCCCCTCTGACCCCGCCTCCGGCTCCAACGGCACGCGCCCGTTCTCGCCCACGGGCATCGGGCAGGACTTTTACGGCCCCTCCCTGAGCGGGACGGGCGCCGCCTTCCCCCTGGCGGGCAAAGTGGCCCTGAACTCGCTCCTCCACCGGCAGCTGCTGCACACCTTCTACTCCAAAGCCCTGCAGGACTCCCCCCCCGCGGGCTCCCTGCTCTTCCCCCCCGCACACTACCCCCCCAGCCCCCACGGGCCGCACCAGCCCGCCCCCAGCCCCGAGCCCAACGGCGCGGCGTCCTCCCCCAGCGCCTCGGAGGGGGCGGGCAGCGCCTCGGAGGGCGAGGACATGGACACGGCCGAGATCGCGCGGCAGGTGAAGGAGCAGCTGATCAAGCACAACATCGGCCAGCGCGTCTTCGGCCACTACGTGCTCGGCCTATCGCAGGGCTCCGTCAGCGAGATCCTGGCCCGGCCCAAGCCCTGGACCAAGCTCACCGTCCGCGGGAAGGAGCCCTTCCACAAGATGCGCCACTTCCTGTCCGACGAGCAGAACATCCTGGCGCTGCGCAGCATCCAGGGCCGGCAGAGAGGTGAGCGGCCCCCCCGAACCCCCCCACGACCCCCTCACACCCCCCCACGACCCCCCCCCCCCCCCACCCCGTCTGTACTACACCAGCTGACCCGCTGGCCCACACACACACAAGAGCAGTAATACTGGGATTCACCTGTAGTTCAGTTCCACCGGAGTCCTCTGTCCTCAGAGCTCAGTAGTGCAGAAAGATTCATAAACCTTAAGCAGCATGAACATCACAGACTTAGCAGATGCTGTTACACAGAGCGATGTACGGAAGTAACACATGAACCATCCACCAATCAGCCACACTAACTAAGCAAGGAGTGCTGTGGGTAAGTATGGGTTCTGCTGTGTGTGTTTTACTTCCTGTGTCAGAGGGCACTTCCTGCTTCGTATTGATGCAGGACATTGTGAGAGTACAGAGCGACCCCATGAGGGCTCTGAACTGGACAGTGGCGCGTGCGTTTGATCTCTGATTGGCTGTGTCTGATTGGGCTCTGGGGGTGCGTAACCTTGGGAACCATGGCGATGCCAGTGTGTGGGCAGTACACAGGTCCCTGGTCTTTTCCCTGATGCTGTTTTTGGGACAGAAACGAACCCAAAAACGACAGAAATGAAGCCCCCCCCCCCCCTTCCCGCCCCTCCCCAGTCTTTCTGCGACCTTCTGCAAACGTAAAGCACGTTAGTGGGCAGCGGAGCTCGCCACAGCCTGTGCGCACAGCTGAACACAGTTGGGTGACTGAGCTGCTCAGCCAGGGGCTGCGGGTTCAAACCCCAGGTGCTCACCGCGGCCTGACTCTCGCCTTGTCTCCCCACAGAGAGCCCCGGCCACGCCCTCAGCAGGGCCGCTCAGGAGGGCCCCAAACGGAGGAGCGGCTCGGACGGCTCCTCGCGGCCAGGTCGGTGCTCTGCCGTCGCCGTGGTGATTTTGGGGCGGGGTGGGCTGGACCCCGCAGACCTGGGTCAAAGGCTCAGATACTCCCTTCTGACACCGCTGAGAAAAGCAGCACCTGCAGGCTCTGCGGTCTGGGTTTAGATGAAGCCGTTATTCACCGGTTTTCAGAACGTCAGGAGTGGTTTCAGATTCCTCCTGCATCTGAAGAGTTAAATATTTCAGATGCGTTCTTGACCCAGGGCTGGTTCTGTCCCAGATTCTCTCTCCTGGAAAGAGGCTTTACTGGCAGGGCGGGGCAGGGTGCAGGTGTTTGGGGCGTGGCTGGACGGGGGGGGGGGGGGGGGGGTGATGGTGGGCCCTGTTTGGGCCGGCCGTATTTATGCCCTCAGACTGTGGAGCTCCTCCCACCACAGATCAGAAGGGCTAAAATTTTTAAATTAAAAGCCTTTATTAGAAGCATGCCTGTTTAAGTTGGCTTTGTTTTTAAGTAAATGTCCAGTTTGTAAAACTCTGAGTTTATTTGTTATGCTTCTTGCCCCCTTGCTGCAGGTAACATCACCACCAGAATCCGTACGCCTGAGAGCGGCTCGGACGAGGCCATCAAGTCCATCCTGGAGCAGGCCAAGAGGGAGCTGCAGGTGCAGAAAGCAGGTGAGTAACCTGCCTGCCCCGCCCCAGACTGGTCAGCACTATAGAGTACAACCACATTCTCTGCTCCTGCGTCCCCTTCCTGCTGAACGGTCTCCCTACATTTATGATAGTACCAAGGTCAAAGGTTAAAGTACCAAGGTCATCCTGTCCTCAGCTGATTTTAACTCTGGGGCTCCTCCCCCAACTTGTTGAAGAATGTGATGGCTGAGCGTTGTGGAAGTACAGGGTGGGGGCATGGCCATTTCTAACGCAGTCTCCTCATTGGCTGTCCCCCGCAGCGGAGGCCTCTCAGGCCCCTCCCTCCTCCAGCGGGACGGGTGGGGGCGGCGGTTCGGACGAGGCGATCCGCTCAATCCTGGAACAGGCGAGGCGGGAGATGGAGGCCCAGCAGGCGGCTCTGGAGCCCGTCCTGAAGGCCTCCTCTCTGCTAAGCCCCGCCCCCCTGGGAGGCTCCGCCTACTCGCCGCTGGCGCTCTCCCTGAGGCGGCCGCCGCCCTCCTCGCCCTCCCGCCTCCTGGACTTCCACTCCTCCGCCCTAAAGAAGGAGCGCGCGGACTCCCCCGCCCTCGACGGGCCCCCCCGGCAGGCGTCCCGGGGGGGCGGGCCCTGGAGGGAGCAGTGGTGGAGCAGTGTGCACGCCGCCGACCGCCGCGGCGCCCTCACGCCATTGGCTGACGAGTCCCGCAGCCAGGAGGACACCAAGGAGGTAACCGCCCCTCCCCTCCTGCCCCTCCCCTCCTGCCCCGCCCCTCCAGTCCTGAGTCAAATAATCTGAGAGAAGTGAAAATTCTTTTCAAGTTTTACCACCATCTAAAGAGTAATCTCAGCACTCAGACACAGTAATTTCACTGCCGTATCTCACGCAGGTCTAAATCCTCTGCAGTACATCAAATCAAATCCTCTTTCCACAGATTTCATAAGTACCCAGGCGTATTTGAAATAAAATATTGAGTCTGAAATGTTCCTGTTTTATGGGGACTTAGACAGCAGGGCTGCTGCGGCAGGGTTGTTATGCCCTCTGGGAGGAAGTGACTCAGTCTCTCTCTCTGTGTGCGAAAGCCCTGCTAGGACTTCTGCTAGCGCGTTAGCACAGCTGTGTGTGTGAAAGCTCTGCTAGGACTTCTGCTAGCGTGTTAGCACAGCTGTGTGTGTGAGAGGTCTGCTAGGACTTCTGCTAGCGCGTTAGCACAGCTGTGTGTGTGAGAGGTCTGCTAGGACTTCTGCTAGCGTGTTAGCATGGCTGTGTGTGTGAAAGCCCTGCTAGGACTTCTGCTAGCGCGTTAGCACAGCTGTGTGTATGAAAGATCTGCTAGGACTTCTGCCAGCGCGTTAGCACGGCTCTGTGTGTGCGAAAGCTCTGCTAGGACTTCTGCTAGCGTGTTAGCATGGCTGTGTGTGTGAAAGCCCTGCTAGGACTTCTGCTAGCGCGTTAGCACAGCTGTGTGTATGAAAGATCTGCTAGGACTTCTGCCAGCGCGTTAGCACAGCTGTGTGTGTGTGAAAGGTCTGCTAGGACTTCTGCTAGCGCGTTAGCACAGCTGTGTGTGTGTGTGTGTGTGTGTGTGTGTGAAAGGTCTGCTAGGACTTCTGCTAGCGCGTTAGCACAGCTGTGTGTGTGAAAGCCTTGCTAGGACTTCTGCTAGCGCGTTAGCACAGCTGTGTGTGTGAAAGCTCTGCTAGGACTTCTGCTAGCACGTTAGCACGGCTGTGTGTGTGAAAGCCCTGCTAGGACTTCTGCTAGCGCGTTAGCACAGCTGTGTGTGTGTGAAAGGTCTGCTAGGACTTCTGCTAGCGCGTTAGCACAGCTGTGTGTGTGTGTGTGTGTGTGTGTGTGAAAGGTCTGCTAGGACTTCTGCTAGCGCGTTAGCACAGCTGTGTGTGTGAAAGCCTTGCTAGGACTTCTGCTAGCGCGTTAGCACAGCTGTGTGTGTGAAAGCTCTGCTAGGACTTCTGCTAGCACGTTAGCACGGCTGTGTGTGTGAAAGCCCTGCTAGGACTTCTGCTAGCGCGTTAGCATGGCTGTGTGTGTGAAAGCCCTGCTAGGACTTCTGCTAGCGCATTAGCACAGCTGTGTGTGTGAAAGCCCTGCTAGGACTTCTGCTAGCGCATTAGCATAGCTGTGTGTGCGAGAACCCTGCTAGGACTTCTGCTAGCGCATTAGCACAGCTGTGTGTGCAAGAGCCCTGCTAGGACTTCTGCTAGCACGTTAGCACAGCTGTGTGTGTGAAAGCCCTGCTAGGCACGTTAGCACAGCTGTGTGTGTGAAAGCCCTGCTAGGCACGTTAGCACAGCTGTGTGTGTGAAAGGTCTGCTAGGACTTCTGCTAGCACGTTAGCACAGCTGTGTGTGTGAAAGGTCTGCTAGGACTTCTGCTAAAGCGTCTGCAGCTAGTGTGGTGAAAGGTCTGCTAGGACTTCTGCTAGCGCGTTAGCACAGCTGTGTGTGTGAAAGGTCTGCTAGGACTTCTGCTAGCGCGTTAGCACGGCTGTGTGTGTGAAAGCTCTGCTAGGACTACTGCTAGCACGTTAGCACAGCTGTGTGTTAAAGGTCCTGTGTGTTTGTGTATGTATATTGCAGGTGCTCGCTCAGGGCAGTGTGTGTGTGTGTGTAACAGTGTGTAATAGTGTGTGTATTTGTGTATTGCAGGTGCTCTCTCAGGGCAGTGTGTGTGTGTGTGTGTAACAGTGTGTGATTGTGTGTGTGTAACAGTGTTTAACAGTGTGTAACAGTGTGTGTGTTTGTGTATTGCAGGTGCTCTCTCAGGGCAGTGTGTGTGACGTGCTCTCCAGGCCCAGGCCGTGGGGAAAGCTGTCTCAGAAGGCCAGGGAGCCCTACATCCGCACACAGCTCTGGCTCAACGGGGACCTGGGTCAGACTGCACAGCCTCTGCAGAGCGCCAACACAGGTAACCGCTCACCTGCCTAACCCTAACCCTAACCCTAACCCTGCTCAACCTGAACACGACCGTAAGCATAACCCCCCTTCAGGTAACCGCTCACCTGCTGGACCTGAACACCTGAACACGACCGTAAACTCCCCTGCAGGTTACCATGCCGGTGGGGGGCTGAGGGAAGTTGGGGTCTCTCTAGGGCTCTTGGTACTGCTGTAATCGCAGACCTCACCATAACACTGATGTGTGGCATTCACAGAGCCCCTCCCCCCAGATAGACACTGCAATCACGCTCCACTAGCTGATTAATATTCAAATAATCAGCCAATCACGCGCTGAATAACGAGCAGGTCCGAGGTGCTCGATGATGAATGGCTCTCTGCCTGGCCCTCGTTCAGAGTCTCTGTCAGTCACTGCCTCTCCTCTTACTGCCAGTCAGGCCCAGAACAGTGCAGATTAACACATGAATTCAGCCATAAAGCAGGCTGTGGAGAGAGGAGAGGAAATGAATGGCCTTTAAATGGGGCCCATGGCTTAGAAATGAAAAATACATTTCAGTTAGGCTTGCTGGTTTAACTCTGAGCCGGGGAGAGAGGGAGGGAGAGCTGTGGAGGACGTTGTGTTCTGCTGAAGGGTTTTTAGGGGCTCACACAGGACAGGGGAGTCCCAGGACGGGGTGGAGCAGGCGCTCTGTTTCCAGATGAAATAATCATGTGCTCTCACCCCCCTCCCCCCCCCCGCTGCTAAGACAGGGACTCCCATTCCTGGGGGGTTTGTGTCCATTTATGGATCTTCTGCCCTTAATTATTTAATCAGCTCAGTTACTCCCACTATCTGGCATACCATCTCTTCCCTCTTCTCTCCTTTATTTCCACTGTCTTTATCTCTCTCTTTCTGTCTCTCTCTTTATCTCCTTCTCTCTCCCTCTCTCACCTCAGTGCTGTGTCAGTGGGCACCCTGTGCCCCCCCCCCTTCACTTTGCCGCCAGTGAAACTGTCACCCCCCCCCCCCCCCCCCCCCCCCCAGCAGGAAGTTAACACGCGCTGACAGCTCCACAGTGCTGCTCACTTACGGGCTGCAGAGCTCCACAGATCACATGACCCTGCGCTCTCGCTCTCGCTCTCTGTAGAACGTTCCGGAAAAAACCTGTTAAAAACCAGCAGGGCTGTAGGGATGAACCGGCCTGCTGTTAATGCTCTAAAGGAGAAACCGTCTCTGAGAGTGCACGAGGAAAGGGCTTCCTGCCTGTGCATGAGTGTGAGAGGTCTGGAAGCTGATTGGATGAAACCCTGGCTGGACGTGGTTGAAACAGTGGCTGGGGACGTGTGCAGAATGTGAGCTTTTTGGAAGCTGATTGGTTGAAAGGCTGCCCGGTCGTGTGCAGAATGTGAGCTTTTTGGAAGCTGATTGGTTGAAAGGCTGCCCGGTCGTGTGCAGACTGTGAGCTTTCTGGAAGCTGATTGGTTGAAGCGCTGCCCGGTCGTGTGCAGACTGTGAGCTTTCTGGAAGCTGATTGGTTGAAGCGCTGCCCGGTCGTGTGCAGGGTGATGGTGAGAGAGCTCAGGAAGGTGGTTAGTGTCTGTCTGAGTTCAGGAAACGGTGATTTATGAGCAACCTTCAGGCGACCTTGGCCCTTAGCTCCGCCCCTCACAGGGGGTTGGTCTGGACTGAGCCGAGTGAAATCATGCGCTGAGCTTTATTGATTATTATATATGGAAAAAGTAGATTGTGAAACCTTCTCATGGTAAACTTGATGCTTTTAGGCCTCTTCTGAGTTTCACTCCATATAATAACCTGTCAAGAATGACAGAAGCCAGGGTTTAGGGGGTCAATTACATTTCAGCTCGTTCTTCCCACAGAATTAATTACAGCGTTACAAATTAATTGGAAAAATCCTTGTACACCATTATGACCGTTTAGAATTAAATTTTGGTTAATTTCCTCAACTGACATAAATTGACATTGACAATACCATGAAATGGAAATACGGGTAACTCCCGGTAGCGAGGTTGACCCCTGACCCTTAGACAGGTGGGTTAGTGTGATGCAGGAGCGGCGTGTGACTCAGCGGTGTCAGTGTGAGCGCGTGCAGACTGTCTGACGCCCCGTCTCTTCTTCCCTCTGCAGAGGGGACCCCCAAAACCTCGGGCAGCTGCAGCCCCGCCCCGGAGTCCCCCCTGAGCTCGGCCGAGGACTCCGTGAAGAGCCCGGGGGACCAGACGGCCCCGCCCAGCGACGCCTCCGAATCGCAGCCCCCCACGCCCCTGCCCCCCACCCTCCCGGGACACCCCGGCCTCAGCGTGCAGGAGATGGTCGCCATGTCGCCCGAGCTCGACACTTACGTCATCACCAAGAAGGTGAAGGAGGTGCTGACCGACAACAACCTGGGTGAGTTACTGCACCGCTGGCCGAATCTACCCCACCACCCCGCCTCCCTGCCCCCCTACACCCCCCCCCTTCTGTCTCTCTACACCCCCACCCCCACATCTCTACAGCCCTTCTGTCTCTCTACACCCCTCCACACCTCTACCCCCCCTTCTGTCTCTATATGCCCCCCCCCCTCCACACCTCTACCCCCTTCTGTCTCTCTGTCCCCCCTCTGCCTCTCTACACCCCCTCCCACGGCTGCCTACCCCCCTTTCAGCTGTGTCCAGTGTGTGGGTGCTTTGCTCTGCCCCCCCCCCCCCCCCCCCCCCCCCACTCTCGCAGCCCGGTACCCGAGCGCATGTTTGTGATCTGTCTCTCCCTGCTCTCCCCCCCGCCAGGCTCCTCCCCCAGCCTGGTACCGTGTGTTTGTGATCTGTCTCTCCCTGCTCTCCCCCCCGCCAGGCTCCCCCCCCCCAGCCTGGTACCGTGTGTTTGTGATCTGTCTCTCCCTGACCTTTGTGAGATTAATGGCCAGGCCTGTGGCTGAGCGCTGAGGTTGCCAGCTCAGATCCGGCTCACTGCAGGCGCAGCAGCAGCTACAGCAGCGCAGTGGGTGTTCTGTGACTGTTAGACATCGTTCCGCTTCAGCTGCTAGCCTTTCGCTGTTAGTGCGAGCATCGCTTACCGCTTGTGTGAAAATGCCCAGTTTGCCCCCCCCCCCCCCCCCCCCCCCCGCGGGGAAACGTGGTGTCAGCCAGATTCGGCTGTCCCGGTCCTGTCCCGGTCCTATCCCAGTGCTGTCCTGGTCCAGTTTTAGCTCTGGGCCTTTTACAAACATTTGTTGGCATCTCAGTGGATTTGATACTTATTTACTGTTTTATTATGCATTAAGGAAATATGTAATGATGCTGTGGTAGAGTCTCTGTGGTAAAGGCTCTTGTTCTGTGGTAGAGTCTCTGTGGTAGAAGCTCTTGTTCTGTGGTAGAGGCTCTTGTTCTGTGGTAGCGCATCTGTGAGCCTGGTAAGTGGGGAGAGGAGAGAACTGCTTCTTTGGCTGGCATGTACTCTGATCTGGCTGCTAATCTCAGTCAGCAGCCTAGGCTCAGCCTTTCCTTTGTCTCTCATTGGATTTTTACAGTTTAATTTCTCTAGTAAAACGAGCAGAGATTGGTATTTAAAGACCCTTTCCTTTGTTTTAGAGGGATCCTCAGTGGATGGGATTTTGCCGTTGGCACTCTGGTGGAGAACCCTTTAGGAAGCAGTTGCCCTCATGTGCTGTAAACTTTTAATGAGCCTACTAGAAGAGTTGTGTTCACGATAAAGAATTTAATGTACATCTGACAGGGATTCTATAAAAACATTACTACCTGCACATTAAAGCTGCTCCCAGATATCACTGAACATTTATGGTGTAGAACAGAGCAGTAATTCACAATAAGTGTGTGTGTGTGCCCGCGCGCACATGTGTGTGTGCGCACGTGTGTGCACGCGCATGTGTATGCTTGTGTGTGTGCGTTTGTGTGCGTGTGTGTGTCTGTGTGTGTGCGCGCATGCGTGTGTGTGCATGTGTGTGTCTGTGTGCACGCGCATGTGTGTGCGTGTGTGTGTGCCCTCCCCCAGCCTCTTCCCTGCAGTGAGCCTATCAGAGCTAACTTGGCGGTTCTGTGCGCTAACGTGCTGGCTGTATGCGCTAACATGGTGGCTCTTTTAGCGCTAATGTGGCGGCTCATTGTGCTTGCGTTCTGCAGGGCAGTGGCTTATTTGGGGAGAGCATCCTGGGCCTGACGCAGGGCTCGGTGTGCTAACGTGCTAACTGCTTGAGCGCTAACGTGCTGGCTCTTTGCGCTAACATGCTCATTGTGTTTGCGTTCTGCAGGGCAGCGGGTGTTTGGGGAGAGCATCCTGGGCCTGACGCAGGTCTCGGTGCGCTAACGTGCTAACTGCTTGAGCGCTAACGTGCTGGCTCTTTGCTCTAACGTGCTCATTGTGTTTGCGTTCTGCAGGGCAGCGGCTGTTTGGGGAGAGCATCCTGGGCCTGACGCAGGGCTCGGTGCGCTAACGTGCTAACTGCTTGAGCGCTAACGTGCTGGCTCTTTGCTCTAACGTGCTCATTGTGTTTGCGTTCTGCAGGGCAGCGGCTGTTTGGGGAGAGCATCCTGGGCCTGACACAGGGCTCCGTGTGCTAACGTGCTAACTGATTGAGCGCTAACGTGCTCATTGTGTTTGCGTTCTGCAGGGCAGCGGCTGTTTGGGGAGAGCATCCTGGGCCTGACGCAGGGCTCCATATGCTAACGTGCTAACTGATTGAGCGCTAACGTGCTGGCTCTTTGCACTAACGTGCTCATTGTGTTTGCGTTCTGCAGGGCAGCGGCTGTTTGGGGAGAGCATCCTGGGCCTGACGCAGGGCTCGGTGTCGGACCTGCTGGCCCGGCCCAAGCCCTGGCACAAGCTGAGCCTGAAGGGGAGGGAGCCCTTCGTCCGCATGCAGCTCTGGCTCAACGACCCGCGCAACGTGGACAAGCTCATGGACATGAAGCGCATGGAGAAGAAAGGTAACCTCCTCCCCCTCCTCATCACCCTCCTCTTCCTCTCCTGTCTGCTCACTTTCCTCGTTTCTCCTGTTCTCTCCTCCTCTTCCTCCTGATAATTGGGTCATACACATCTTTCACACACACACTCACACATGCACAACACACAGTCCACAGTCACACACACATACACACACGCGTTAAGAGATGTGTTTTGGATGCGGTAGGTTCGCTCGTTCATGGTTCTGGACAGCTTTAGCACTCAACAGAGTGGAGTTTTGGTCTAATGCTTCAGCACTGTAGTGTATGGAGGTTCACAGAGGACTATAAAAACGACGCACGTCCCCTACTGCCAGTGCAGTGGTGTTAGGCTGCCCCCTGGTGGAACAGAGAAGATCTGTCCAGAATTTATCCAGAATTCTGTCCTTGCGCATTATTTTGATTATGAATGGGTCTCTGTCCCTTCTTAGTGAAATCATACTTTTGTATTCCTGAGAGTAACACTTCTGTCAGTCTCTCTGGATAAGCAGGTGCTCAGTGAGGGCTGTATAATGTCATTTTAAGAGCATTATAGGCAGTGTTTTACACCATCCGGTGAGTCACAGAGATGATGTTGTTAAAACGCTTCGTATGACTGATGTAATGTGTTTAATATACGCATGTGAAAAGACATGCGACCGTGTAAAGTCGTGTAAACCTGAACAGGAGAGAATGGAAACAGCCAGGCAGCCTGCTAGTCTCCTTTTACACTGTTAGTCTCACAGGCATGGCTGCAGAGCCAGAGTGATCTGCCAGTCTAGACCAGTGGATTGCAGATAAACTTTGACAGCCGGTGTTTCAGTGTTTGTGTGCAATGAGAATGGGGTATTGTGCTGGGACAGTATTAGTTTCGTAGCATATGTGACTTTTTTTAAAAGGACCAATAACAGCAGATATATTATTATATTACATAGTTCTCTCTCTCATTGAATTTATAATGGGTTTCTGCTGTGCCCTGTACTCATTGGGACATTGCTGCAGCATTTAGCAGACTGACCGTCACTTAACCAGTCTCATTATGGCATAAATCTGAGTAAATAGAGAGAGAGACTAGGAGAGCAACATTGTGTCACCTGAGGAACTGGTCTGTGTGTCCTAACGGACATGTCCGTGTGTCCTGACGTGTGTGTCTGTGTGTCTGTGTCCTGATGGGCGTGTCCGTGTGTCCGTGTGTCCTGCTGGGCGTGTCTGTGTGTCCTGACGTGCGTGTCTGTGAGTCCTGCTGGGCCTGTCTGTGAGTCCTGACGTGCGTGTCTGTGAGTCCTGATGTGTGTGTCTGTGAGTCCTGATGTGTGTGTCTGTGTGTCCTGACGTGCGTGTCCGTGTGTCCTGATGGGCGTGTACGTCTGTCTCCACAGCGTATATGAAGCGTCGGCACAGCTCGGTGAGCGAGAGCCAGCCGGCGGATGGCGGTGTGGGGGGGGCGGAGCCCGGCCTGACGGGCAGCCCCCAGCAGCAGCTGAAGAAGCCGCGCGTGGTCCTGGCCCCGGAGGAGAAGGAGGCCCTCAAACGCGCCTACCTGCAGAAGCCCTACCCCTCCCCCAAAACCATCGAGGAGCTGGCCAGCCAGCTCCACCTCAAAACCAGCACCGTCATCAACTGGTTCCACAACTACAGGTCAGGCCCACTGCCTGAGTACCTGCTCCCTTAGTACCTGCTACCTTAGTACCTGTTCCCTTAGTACCTGCTCCCTTAGTACCTGTTCCCTTAGTACCTGCTCCCTTAGTACCTGTTCCCTTAGTACCTGCTCCCTTAGTACCTGCTCCCTTAGTACCTGCTCAATTGGTACCTGCTACCTTAGTCCCTGCTACTGTGGTACCTGCTTAGGACCCGCTACCTTAGTACTTCCATCTTAGTACTCACTACCTTAGTACCTGCTACCTCATGTTCGTGGCTGAAACGGTTTTAGTGTAATTTAGCAGTGATTTGATCTTAGATTGAACGGCTCGTGTGATTCTGGTGTCCCTGCAGGTCTCGAATCCGGCGTGAGCTGTTCATAGAGGAGATCCAGGCCGGGACGGGCGGGGCTGCCGGCGAGGGCGCCTCCCCCTCCGCTCGCCTCAGCCGCGGTGCCGACGGCGACAGCTGCGATGGCACCGAATCGGACAGCACGGTGGAGGGGCGGGGCAGCAGGGGGGTGGCGCCCGAGGAGTACGGGGGCGGAGCCTCGGAGGGCGAGGGTGGGGACCAGAGGGAGGCGAAGGAGGAAGGGGGCGCGGGGACGCAGGACGCGGCTACCTCAGCTCCCAGCATGCCGTGCGCGGGCAGCAGCCACGCCGGTCCCGCGGGGGGGAGCTTGTTCAGCTTCCCCGAGGCTCGCACCCCCCGGGACAGCAGCCTGCGCAAGAAGAAAGCCGCCAACCTCAACAACATCATCCACCGCCTGGAGAAGGCCGCCAGCCGCGACGAGCCCTCCGAGTGGGAGTTCTGACAGCGCCCCCTGGGGGCCGGGAGGAACCCGAGTCTCAGCCCTGACTGCTAACGCTGGGAGCTCACGCCTTGACTTTACCTGAGAGAGAGAGGGAGAGAGAGAGAGAGAGAGATCAGGTGGACGGGGGGAGGCCTGGGAGAAGAGGAAAAGACATTTAAAGGCGCACTTGAGTCTGTTTTTACTGAGAAAAGCACTTAAAGACCCTGCTGGCCACAGGGTTTCATGCAGCACCTGCCAGGGGTGGCGAGACGATGCCTGAGATTAATCCGCACACGGTGATCGTCTCTTCCGCCTGGGGGAGAACCGTCTCAAACAGAAGCAATTATTTTATCACTCTTTTTATTCCTCTTTTTGGTCTGTCCTTCGTCACCTCGAAACTTTTTCTAAAGCATCGTCTCAGCGAAGTTTTTCACACTGTTGAGCTGTTTCAGCCATTTTCTTTTTATCGTGTTTTGTTGTGTGTCCATGCACGTTTTTCCCTGCTGAACTACTGTCCGGAGTCCTGGGTGTTTCTCCAGGACGCAGGGTGAACAGAAGAGGTCATGAACCGCGTATCTGAGCGCGTGCAGGAGCACCCTGGCCCTGTCCCTGTTCGCATACTGCCATCTAATGGTGGACAAGCGCCACTACACCCTGGACAACTTTGCGGGGAAATCAGTTTTTTTCTTAATTCCAAGGAAGAAAAAAAAATGCATTTTTATAGCAGTTTGGTTGCCAATAAGAGATTGCACAGTCTACTGACTCTAAACGCTTCTCAAGTTTGGATTCCGAGACACGTACGGAGGGAAATTTACAAAAAAGTTATAAATTATGAAACAAACAGTTACTGTTTTAAAAAGAAACGATCACTTCAGTGCACAATTTTTTATTTTATCTTAAGAAAAGGTCATGTCAGGAAATGAGAAGCTTGTGGTCGGTGATTTAGTGTTAGAGCTCTAGGTCTCTTTGTACTGCTCGTTTATATCACAGCTCTAGCGGATTTGGGCAGATGTTCAGACCTCAGATCGTTCTGTTTAAAACCATGTGTAGGCCTCAGAGCATCATATCTAAAAGGCTTCCTTTTCTGGCCAAAAATTGGGAGGAGGAAGGAGGAGAAAGTAACAGATAGAAATCTGTGTGGATATTTTTATGTAAAAAGAGAAGCCTGCTTTTTAATAACCTTTTATCTACACAAAAAACACAATGTTGTGAGACCTCAAACGGGCAGGCAGTGTGGCACGAGCTCTGTGTGATGCTCAGTGACACAGTGCTCAGAAATGCATTTGAATTTAAATTTGCATCTGTGGAAGGCAGGAGCTGCACATCTCACTTTAGGCCCTGAACTCCCCCAGTGAAGCTTGGGAACACACATCTGGAGCATGATAGCCATTGATGCTCAATGTGTGTACAAGTGTGTGTATGTGCATGTATACACACATGCGCACACACACTCACTCACTCACTCACACACAACAGATTGACGTGCTTTGAAGCACACAGCCAGAAAAAGTATGGTATATGTGCTCACTGATACATTTATATGTGTATGTTATTAGCCTTTGGGCTGTGCACGTCACACACGCACGTGCATGTAACATCCTGCTCTGTTACCTTGCTTCCCCTCATCCTCAAAGTTTACATGAGATATATCCACAGAGGGGGAGATGTGTAAACACTGCAAACCCGTGAACACGGGTGACCTGTGAACACGCGTGAATCCAAGCGTGTGAGAAACTGTGTGATGCCAAAGTACCACACCAGCAGTGTGGAGTCTGCAATACCTCACACCTGTCCCAATCCTGCACCTGCAGGTTTCACACCTGGTTTTTTAATCTGACAACGACTCCCTTTCATGAATAGATTCATAAATCTCTAAAAACTGTTCTGCCCAAAATGGGCCAGAATTAATGGGTAAAAATGACTTTTTTTTAAAAAACAGTCATAACCTCACACTCCTGAGCTCCAGAGCTTCTCCACAGATGCAGTGTATATGCATTATAAAGCACCACCCCCCCCTTTCAGTCACACTGCACCCCAAAATGAGCTCTCAGTGCCAGCCTGCCCACTGCCTGCCCCTCGTGTGTGTGTGTGTGTGTGTGTGAGCGAGCTTGCGTGCATCCGTGTGTGTGTGTGTGTGTGTGTGTGTGTGTGTGAGGTAGTGTGTGTGTTTTTATACAGTGTGTGTGGGGTCATTTGTACATTACTAAATGCACAGAGTGCACGACTGCCACCCTTTCTGTCCTCTTAAGCTGTTTTATCAAACTTGATATTTACCTGTTATGGCTATATCCTGAAAGACATATATAGAGATTTGTTTTGTTGTTTCTGCTTATTTATAGGTGATGTATTTTTAATTTGTCTTATTTGATTGGATTTCTTTTTGTTTATTTTATTAGTTTTTCCATTCGTAGTATGGAAGTGATTATAATTTGGGCATGTTACTTTTTTATTTTGACTGATAGACTGCTGGCAGTATTGGATCAGGTTTTAGTGGTCATATGTGTATATTGACGCATTCTGAAGACTATTTTGGCCGTGCGGTGTGTGCTGTGAGCTGCGTGAGGAAGCGATGGGTCCTGCAGTCCGCACACTTCACCGTTAGGCTACTGACAGGTCAGCATCGCTGCTCTTTGTGCTTGTTTGGAGCGAGGAGCTGTTTGAGGAGGACAAGCCTGCGATCACCTCAGCGTGCAACAGGCACGCCATTCAGAATCCAGCCCACATGCTGATCTCCTCATTTCACCTTTTACACTGTAATCCGTGTTCCGTACCTTCCCCTTCCTTCACAGAGTTATGCGTGTGCTGATTGGCTCGTCCCTGGGAAGGGCTGTATCTGTGTGCTGATTGGTTCTTTTCTGAGAGGGGACTGCATTTGCGTGCTCGTTGGTCCATCCCTGACCGGGGCTGTATCTGTGTGCTGATTGGCTCGTCCTTGTGACTGGGACTGTACATGCCTGCTGATTGGCTCTTCCCTGTGTGAGGTGGTGTGTCTGCATGTGGATTGACACTCATTCTGGTCTGTAGACTCACAGAAGCTCTTAGTAACTGAGTTGTTCTGCCACTTCCAGCAATGCAGAATTAGACTGACAGGAGAAGGTTTTGGATTTCACACTAAGATCCTTTTCACTCTTCTACTTTCTGCTCTCTCTTCTGAGTGTTACTGGCTTTTTAGAGAGTTGATTTCACTGATCTGATAGGTCCTTCTGATTACCTCAATAAGGAACACCGAAGGACGAAAGTATAGGTTGCATTAATCAAAATTCATCTTGTGAATGAAAAAAAAAGCCCATGTTTTTATGAGGATTTTTCCCCCAGTGAATCAGTTGAATCTCCGTTCCTGTCGTGATTGGACTGAACTGAAACGGACTTGACCCCCCAGTGTGACCCCCCAGTGTGACCCCCAGTGTGACCCCCCCAGTGTGTGACCCCCAGTGTGTGACCCCCCAGTGTGACCCCCCAGTGTGTGACCCCCCAGTGTGTGACCCCCCAGTGTGACCCCCCAGTGTGTGTGACCCCCCAGTGTGTGACCCCCAGTGTGTGACCCCCAGTGTGTGACCCCCCAGTGTGTGACCCCCAGTGTGTGACCCCCAGGGGCGTAGAGTGGCAGACACACTGAGAGGGGTGTATGGTAGAACACACAAGCTGTAAAAAGGCTTCCAGAAGCTCAGATCCAGCAGCTGCTGCAGAGGCAGCGAACAGCGAAGGAAACAGATTGTCAGCATGCTACAGGGCTGCAGATCCGATCCTATAAAAGTCACAAAACATGTATCCCACTTTTTCATCTTGTTATTAATGTGTCAAATAATTCAAAATTTGTCTTTAAAAAAAAAAAAAAAAAACCTTTTTTTTTAGTCCTTACTGAAAAAATCTAATTTAAGTAATTCCCACTGAGCTATAAAAGGATGGATTAATACCTCACAAACCTTATTGGACTGTTGCTGATGTTTCCGTATAACCAGGCACTTTAATGCACTTACTCCAGTTCAGCACACGTTCAAAGATGCGTTAGCCACCATGCTTCCTTCCCATGACTCTGCAAGAGGGGAGTGCCGTGTGGCACTCTGGGAAATGTAGTCCTCGACACATGGTTGCAAACCAAGCACAGCTTCTGCCCAGCCCTGTAGTCCAGCACAGAGCACAGCTTCCGCCTTTACCCGCTTGGGTATCTGGCGCCCCCTGCTGACCCTTACACCTCTCCTGCGGCCATACAAGAGTGATGTAATTACTCTAGAGGGTGAAAGGACTGTGGAACGGTTCCAAACCAAAACATAAATTAATAAATAACGAGGGGTGTCTCAGTTTACGGTTTTTGTGCCCAAGGGCGACTTATAAGCCAAACTTTCTGTTCACTGTTCAGTGTTCTTCTACACTGCAGTGTCCTATTAGTTGCCTAACTGTCACCTAATGGTGACTCTAATTCTCTCCCCCCACACACACACGCACACACACACACACGCACACACGCACATACGCACACACACACGCGAACACGCACACGCACACACTCACTTTCACACACACACACACGCACACACGCACATACGCACACGCACACACTCACTTTCACACACACACACACACCCACACGCGCACACGCACACACACTCACACACACGCGCACACGCACACGCACTCACACACACACACGCACGCGCACACACACACTCACACACACACACACACACGCACGCACACACACACGCACGCACACACACACGCGCGCACACGCACACACACACTCGCACGCGCACGCACGCACACGCACACACACGCACACGCACACACACACACACACGTTCTGGCGGTATTTGAGTGGAAGTCCTGCCCGTTTCCCGTTCGGGTTTTTGCTGTTTTATTTTTTTACGTTTTTCATGCCGAGCCCTGTGCAGTTGCCCCATGAGAACGGAAGGCAGTCATTTTGTTGTGTTCGGAGAGAAGCTCATGCACACTCATGCCACTCTGGCGGTTGGCATGAGTGTGCCGTGTGGGGTGGTTTCCACTCCTGGACTCGATCCCCGTGCGGTTCATCGTCCTTCAGGCCCAGTGCACATGACTAATGCGGCTTCAGTGATTCATCGGTTTTATCTGATTGTTAGAATACAGCAGAATCACACACATCACTGAGGACATGGTGGAATGATCACTGTTAAAAAAGTTTTTTTTATTCCTACCCAGAGTGCACTGTAGTCATCGCTGAGGCTGTCATGCTGTCTCCAGTCTGTCTTTATCCACGAGGGGCTAAAAGACTACACTTCCCTTGGACCTGAGGTGCTGTGTGAATACAGGGCTTGGAAAAGGCTGGTGGAGGTTTGCAGCCTCTTCAGACAGGGCTTGCTTTTAATGACACTGCGATGAAACCGTTTCATCTAATCAGAAAACCTCCATCCTTCAGAGCCGTCATCTCCTGCTTCCCTCATTAGTAATGTGTGTCTCGCTGATCAGATTAAAGTCTAATGACTCCAGTCCTGAGTGTTGGTTACAGTGGTTTGCTCTGCTGTAGGTCCTGTCTGCTGTAATACTTAAAACTTGTCCTCCTGATTGACTCAGTGGGCATTTCACATTTTCATTACGCTGTTAATCTGCTGTCTGCCATGTGCAGTTTATCCTCTGATTGGCCGTGTGATTCTGGTGCTCGTCTGCAGAAAAACAAACGGAACTGGTGTAATGAAAACCAAACAGCGATGACACGGGTTTTTAACGGCTCAGAGAGCGCTGGGGTCTGGATCCGGTCGGTACGTGGGGGGGGGGGGGGGGGGGGGGGGGGGGGGGGGGGGGGGGGGGGGGGGGGGGGGGGGGGGGGGGGGGGCTTGGGGGGGGGGTTAATTAAGGGCAGGGCCACTGGCTCTCTCTGCCGGTCCAGGGGCCCTTTCACTGGAGAAATAAGCAGCAGAACCTTCTGGAAAACTGTAGATTGAACAGTCTTTACCTCTGATAAGCCCTGGAAGGGTGTCACTCATTAGTGTCGTCTGGTCTGTCAGGCGCGTGGAGCTCAGGCTTCCTCAGTAGGAGGGAAGCACCTTGTGCGGTTTTATCTGATCAAACCTTGAATGCGTATAATCTTAGTCTTTCCCAGCTTTGACATTCTAGGTCCCTGCATAGCGGGGGACGCAACCAACATCCCGATCGCACAACTTTCAGTCTTTACAGTGAGCGAGGACCAAACAGTCTGTGAGGCCAGCCACAGAATGGCAGCACGTTCGGGAATGATGGTTCGGCCCGGAATCGAGCGCCAGATCCCCGAGTCTTTCCTCTTCCGTCTCCGAGCAACACAAACATCCGGACTCTGCTTTGTGTTGTTGTGCGTGTTTGTGTGTTTCTTCACTGTATAGATCCCTTAGGGTCGATGTGCACTCATCCATAGTTGTGTAGAACGGGTAAGTTTTCTAACCACCTTTATGAAGAAATAAGGGGCTGTAGTTAGTAATCCAGGATCAAGAACCCAAAAAAAAGACTGGCTAATACAAAAGGCATTTTTATACTCACAATTGTGTAGCATATGTGTTTGCTGTGACATTGTTTTTGATTTCATTTTATTTTTTAATCTTTTAATATCTTAAAAACATACAAGGCTGCAGTTACCAAATGTTGTCACTCCAGAGTCGTTATGATTGACTCCTTCTCATAATTGTAAACAAAAGAAATGAAAAAAATTTGGAGCTTGCTCTAAGCAAATATTTTTCTACAGAACTAAATCAGATTGCTATAGATGTTCTTCTATACACTGTCATGTAAAGTTGTACAGATGGAAATGTATATCCTCATAGTGTCTCCTCCAGCTGTTGGGTTTTTAAGAAGCTCCTGGCTTCATATCTCCACATCGTGACTAAAAACCTCAGAATTTTATTATTATTTTTTTCTGTGAGATGAAGGGATGTCTTGCAGAGCTTTGAGAATCCCAGTTGCACGCTCCGCAGTGGGAGGGTCCACTGATCCAACAGGAGCTTTTGTTTGTCTTGCAGCTCTTTGTGTACTTTTCCCAGTTCCTTTTGAAATAAAAAATCCTTCTCCTTCTCTCTTAATGGCCAGCGCGCGATGCGAGCCTGTATGAACGTTACCAGGCGCTACCTGGCATTCACTGGCATAAACCACTGGGGTTGGATTGGCTATCGTAGTTGAGCTGTTGCAGTACAGTACTTCCTGTCTGACTGTCCAGAGGAAGGCTTCATGAGCAGGAAGAGCTTCTGTTGTGCTTACATTATCTGATTCTCCATACATACCCAAAGGCTTTGCAGTAGGTTTGTTTTAACACTTCTGATCTTGTGTTTTATGAACTTTTTTGATCTTTTTTCAGGTTCATCATGGTAGTTAATGGTGGCGTGACGTTCAAGGCAATAAACAAACTCGGGTGGATGGTAGAGGGGCAGCTGTGACGCTAGCAGGCGATCAGGATCTCATCACTAACTCCAGGCTGTAAGTGCACTGCATCACTGTGTGGGGAAAATGGAGTCACTCTCGTCACTCTGAGGAGAAGCAGAAGATTGCCGGTAATCGCACAGTGATTATCGGGAATGGGAAAATTAGGGGTGATCACCCAGATTTCCCACATTTAGCCATCTGGAAGCTGTTTGTGGTTTTTTTTTTTTTTTTGTTTGGCTAAGCCCCTGACTGTTGTCCCCTTGATCTTGGCTGGAATGGGGGATTGATTTGGCCAGTGTAGTCCAGCTGTGGGAAGTGTATTAAGTGTTATTAAAGGCTATTAAGGGTTATTAAGCTTTTCTATGTGGATTTATGCTGGGAAGCTTTAAAGACAAGGTGAAGTATCTCTCATTGCAGTCCTGTTACAAAGTGATCTTTGCCAACACTGTTGGTGTTTCTAAGTCGTGTTATTGGAGGGGGTACCCCAGAAAATAAGAGTGTGAGGACCTTTGGCACTGTCAGCAACCCTGGGAAACTTTTGTTTGTCCCTCAGTTATCTATGTGAAGTGTTGCTGCAAAGCAACTGCATCAGCCTGCTGGTGGACTGCAGTAATGCTTAATAAAACTGCATCTCCCACAGTGCCTTGCTGCTAATTAGATGCTGTGTTTTCTGAGATGTTATTTAGTCCACTGGGAATCCTTGTTTGTGTGAGGTGTGTTTTTGTTTTGCCATATGCAGTGTAGCCCCCTCCACACACACACACACACACACACACACACCTGTTTGCCCAGGTATGCAGTGGCCCTGGTGATGGTTCTTGTATAGACTCGTAGGCGCACTACTCAAACCTGTGCCATTTCTCACCGGTGAACTGAGGAGGCCTGTCTACTCTGGTCTGTATCAGTATTTGGGAGCGTTCATCTTCCTCCCCAGAAATCATCCATTGCAGCAAATCAGTGCTTTGATTTCATTTGTTAATTAGCGTTTTTTTTTCCTCCTCAGTTTGACTTTGTTTTTCTCATGTCTTACTGCGGAAGTCTTAGACCTTTTTAAGAGTCAGTTGTCCACAAATTAGCATTGATGATTTATAAAGATAATGAGTAAATAGTTTAGTTTTTTTAATATGTGGGAAGAGCTGATGGTAGCTACTGCCAGGATTTGGCTTGTCTGGGTCCCTCATTACTACTAAACCAGATTTATAAGCAGCTTTTTCTACAGGAATATTTTTCAGCTGTTACCATGGAAATGGGGACACTACTTTTGTCATTGGGGAGGGGGGGAGGGCGGGGTCATCTGGGGGTAAAAGGGGGAGGGACCCGCATAGTGCCACACCCGCACACAACCTGCAAGTGCCAGAGGAGTCGAACCCTCCTGTGTTACCATAGGCAGCATTTGTAGTAAATACTCTTTATAACTACGATTAAGAGAAAATGAACTTTCAAAACTGATACAGGCATGGAATCCAAAATCATTAAGTTGTCTCTTTTTGAGTGTGTGTGTGTGTGTGTGTGTGTGTGTGTGTGAAATCTGCAATACTGGCTTCGTAGTGGCAAAATAGAGCAAATTAGGGGCTGGGAGGCCCAGTTGTTTCCTACGATAAAGCGGAATCTCCAAAAACATGATACTAAGGTTACCTCCATTTTTTTAAACAAGCTTTTTGATGGGTTGTGATGAAACACAATCGTATACCAAATAACAAGTACGTGATTGAGGGGGGGGGGGGGGGGTTCCTGATACTGAAGAGCTCTTATCTGTTTGAGAGGGTTCAGGTTTGTAGGCTGCAGAAGCAGACCTGCAGGTGTGGCCCCCACTGGGTTTGTTAGTGCATTTAATTTTTTGTTTTTTTTTTGGGGGGGGGGGCATTTTGTTGTTTTTGTGATTTCTTTTTCACCAAACTTCACATTGAAGTTTTTTTTTTGTTTTTTTTTTTTTTTTTTAAACCCTGATGCTGATGTTGGAGAGGCTGGGCGCTCCTGAAAGAGTCTCTGTATGAGGACCAGCCGTGTTTGAGCTGATCAGGAGCTTCAGGGCAGTTCTCCTCTCCTCTTTCACACTCGTCCCTGACTGGCCCCCCTTCCTTCCCTCCATTTCATTCTGCCCATGGGGGGGCATCGGGGGAAGGGGGGGGGGGGCATCGGGCAGCTCCAGTTAGAGAAGGAGTTTTGGCATCTTTCTTTTGTTTCACCTTTAAGGGGAGAAATCCTGCTTTAAAACTGTAGTACAGGAGGACTCTGTGCCAGGTAAGAGAGCAGGGTCCAGGGGCTGGCTGGACAGACTCCTCGAGCAGCTCTGTTCCTCTGACAGCAGAGAGAGGGGGAGCTGTCCATCTGTCTGTCTGTCTGTCCGTCCGTCCGGCCGGCTGACAGCCGTCCAGGTCTGGTCTTAATCCGCCACTTCGTTTGTGTGTGGCGTTGGGAAGAGGCTGCCATCTTTAGCAGTGGAAGCCTGCTGTGTTTTCCTCCATCAACAAAGATGTTGGGGAGGAAAAAAATCTTTCTTTTAATCCTCTGGTATTTTTTTTCCTCTGGTAATTTTATTTATTTAGTATTATTATTATTTTTCTTTTTTGAATTGTGGTTTTGATCCGTGTATTTTTAATAATTTTTATTTTATTTTCCTTAACACGTAAAGTCACAGACTGTTCTCAGCACTGTAAAACAGTCCCTATACAATATTGAGAAGCAATATCACTGTATGAAACTCACACAATGTATTATTATTATTATTATTATTGATATTATTCACTAGCACCCTAGGTGTGATAATTGAAGTAAATATCTTTTATACAAACACAAAATGTGGTGTGTGATGTGTTCCTTCTGCTCCCTGCTGCTCTGCTCATCGGAGCGTAGCTTTAGCCTGGCCTGCAGGGCGCTATGACCCTGCGTTAGCCCAGCCCCCTAGCCCGCGCTCTACGCTATCGTGCTAACGGGTGGCGCTGCTTTGCGGTTTCAGTGACTTTCACTGACAGTTTGGAAGGTTGTGCTGTGTGGAGAGTTGTCTTGATTGTGGTGGAGAGGTTGTGGCTCCTACTTAAAATTGGAATTCAGACATTTTTTAAATAGGCTGCCTTTTGTCCTTATTGTTGTACAAATGCCATGGTGTGTGCTTTTTAAAAAAATGTATTTTTTTTTGCAGATTGATGAAAATACATCTCCCTGTTAAGGACTATTTAGGACATTTAGGATTTTCAGCAGAAATCCAAAAACCCTGCATTTCCTCAATTATTTCCGTTTCAGGAATACATCATTATCAGAACGAGGTATAGAGAGATATGGTTGTTGATGGTAATTTTGTTTTAAAGGTTGTGAAAATGGTGGATGAAGCAGGAATCGTTCATTTTCGGGTGAAGTTGGCCCTTATGTGTTGCCCTTGTTCAATCTGTGACACATCATCACTGTTTCTCATGGGAGAGAGAGTAATGTGTGTGATGCAATCGGATAAAAGCACCACTGGACAAACTGCTTATCTGGTGTAATACTGTAATACGATCAGCCTGATGTTCTGCAGAGTCTCCCCACCACTGCCTGCTCCTTCCTCAGAGAGAGATAGACCTTTAAAGAGATACTGCAGCCACGTCTGCCCGAACACTGATGGGAAACAAGTGTGTTTTATCTGATGAGTTGGCCTGGTTGGGTTCAGTAAATATACTGGTCTGATTTCATTTTTTAAATCCTGAGTATTTGCGTGTTTGTGAGATTCCAGGCTCACTCACCCATTGCAAAACAATACAGTGTTTTTAATTAAGAACTATTCTGCGGTCTCTTTCACGGGAGATACACACTGAGACACTCACTGTTCCATCCTTTTGTGCCTTGCTGGGGATCAGTTTCCGCATGTTTGAGTGAATGATTTGTGCATCATGAGAACAGGAAATGGAGAAGACTGTCGCTTAATGGTGAGTACTAGCATCTTCTCTCTGAATCCAGAAAGACCAGCATTGCAGTGAAAAAGGCTCAGGTCTGAGAGAAACCACCTTTCAGATGAGACTCTAACCTGTCATCAGTCTGGATTGCTAAATTCTGAGCTGGATACCTCAGACTGTAAAAGACTGAAATAATTCACTGAATGTAAGGAAAGACAGCAGTGCTGTACTGTAATATCCAGTGTGCTGACAGTCACTGCAGTGCTGTACTGTAATATCCAGTGTGCTGAGGGTCACTGCAGTGCTGTACTGTAATATCCAGTGTGCTGAGGGTCAGTGCTATACGGTAATATCCAGTGTGCTGAGGGTCACTGCAGTGCTGTACTGTAATATCCAGTGTGCTGAGGGTCACTGCAGTGCTGTACTGCAATATCCAGTGTGCTGAGGGTCACTGCAGTGCTGTACTGTAATATCCAGTGTACTGAGTCACTGCAGTGCTGTACTGTAATATCCAGTGTGCTGAGGGTCACTGCAGTGCTGTACTGTAATATCCAGTGTGCTGAGGGTCAGTGCTATACGGTAATATCCAGTGTGCTGAGGGTTACTGCAGTGCTGTACTGTAATATCCAGTGTACTGAGTCACTGCAGTTCTGTACTGCAATATCCAGTGTGCTGAGGGTCACTGCAGTGCTGTACTGTAATATCCAGTGTACTGAGTCACTGCAGTGCTGTACTGCAATATCCAGTGTGCTGAGGGTCACTGCAGTGCTGTACTGTAATATCCAGTGTACTGAGTCACTGCAGTGCTGTACTGTAATATCCAGTGTGCTGAGTCACTGCAGTGCTGTACTGTAATATCCAGTGTGCTGAGTCACTGCAGTGCTGTACTGTAATATCCAGTGTGCTGAGTCACTGCAGTGCTGTGCTGTAATATCCAGTGTACTGACTCACTGCAGTGCTGTACTGTAATATCCAGTGTGCTGAGGGTCAGTTCTGTATTGTAATATCCAGTGTACTGACTCACTGCAGTGCTGTACTGTAATATCCAGTGTGCTGAGTCACTGCAGTGCTGTACTGTAATATCCAGTGTGCTGAGTCACTGCAGTGCTGTACTGTAATATCCAGTGTGCTGAGTCACTGCAGTGCTGTGCTGTAATATCCAGTGTGCTGAGTCACTGCAGTGCTGTGCTGTAATATCCAGTGTACTTACAGTTCCTGCAGTGCTGAGATTTGTTATGGCCTGTGCTGACTGGGGTGGGCGGGGCTGCTGTGTTGATTGACAGGCCGGTACGCGGATCTGCAGCAGGAGTTCACAGACGCAGTGAGGACCAGCGCTGAGCAGAAGGAGCTCATTCTGAAACTGGAGCATGACCTCAGCACCATCCAGACCCTGTCCTCCCTGCCCCGCCCGGACGCCGAGGTGGGCGCCTGCACACCTGAGCGCTGGCTCACCTGAATACTGACTGCATGTG
>CM045894.1:42730570-42915570 GCA_025169545.1 Anguilla japonica
GTGTATAAGACTGTGGTTTGTGTGTGCAGGTGTGTATGAGACTGTGGTTTGTGTGTGCAGGTGTGTATGAGACTGTGGTTTGTGTGTGCAGGTGTGTATAAGACTGGTTTGTGTGTGCAGGTGTGTATCAGACTGTGGTTTGTGTGTGCAGGTGTGTATAAGACTGGTTTGTGTGTGCAGGTGTGTATCAGACTGTGGTTTGTGTGTGCAGGTGTGTATAAGACTGGTTTGTGTGTGCAGGTGTGTATGAGACTGTGGTTTGTGTGTGCAGGTGTGTATGAGACTGTGGTTTGTGTGTGCAGGTGTGTATCAGACTGTGGTTTGTGTGTGCAGGTGTGTATGAGACTGTGGTTTGTGTGTGCAGGTGTGTGTTTTGTGTGTGCAGACTGGTTTGTGTGTGCAGGTGTGTATAAGACTGGTGTGTGTGTGCAGGTGTGTATAAGACTGTGGTTTGTGTGTGCAGGTGTGTATGAGACTGGTTTGTGTGTGCAGGTGTGTATAAGACTGGTGTGTGTGTGCAGGTGTGTATAAGACTGTGGTTTGTGTGTGCAGGTGTGTATGAGACTGTGGTTTGTGTGTGCAGGTGTGTATGAGACTGTGGTTTGTGTGTGCAGGTGTGTATGAGACTGTGGTTTGTGTGTGCAGGTGTGTATGAGACTGGTGTGTGTGTGCAGGTGTGTATGAGACTGTGGTTTGTGTGTGCAGGTGTGTATGAGACTGTGGTTTGTTTGTGCAGGTGTGTATGAGACTGTGGTTTGTGTGTGCAGGTGTGTATGAGACTGGTTTGTGTGTGCAGGTGTGTATGAGACTGGTTTGTGTGTGCAGGTGTGTATGAGACTGTGGTTTGTGTGTGCAGGTGTGTATATGAGACTGTGTTTGTGTGTGCAGGTGTGTATGAGACTGGTTTGTGTGTGCAGGTGTGTATGAGACTGTGGTTTGTGTGTGCAGGTGTGTATGAGACTGTGGTTTGTGTGTGCAGGTGTGTATGAGGCTGTGGTTTGTGTGTGCAGGTGTGTATGAGACTGTGGTTTGTGTGTGCAGGTGTGTATGAGACTGTGGTTTGTGTGTGCAGGTGTGTATAAGACTGGTTTGTGTGTGCAGGTGTGTATGAGACTGGTTTGTGTGTGCAGGTGTGTATGAGACTGTGGTTTGTGTGTGCAGGTGTGTATAAGACTGGTTTGTGTGTGCAGGTGTGTATGAGACTGTGGTTTGTGTGTGCAGGTGTGTATGAGACTGTGGTTTGTGTGCAGGTGTGTATGAGACTGTGGTTTGTGTGCAGGTGTGTATGAGACTGTGGTTTGTGTGTGCAGGTGCTGTATAAGACTGGTTTGTGTGTGCAGGTGCTGTATAAGACTGATTTGTGTGTGCAGGTGTGTATGAGACTGGTTTGTGTGTGCAGGTGTGTATGAGGCTGTGGTTTGTGTGTGCAGGTGCTGTATGAGACTGTGGTTTGTGTGTGCAGGTGTGTATAAGACTGGTTTGTGTGTGCAGGTGTGTATGAGGCTGGTTAGTGTGTGCAGGTGTGTATGAGACTGTGGTTTGTGTACAGGTGCTGTATAAGACTGGTTTGTGTGCAGGTGTGTATGAGCCTGTGGTTTGTGTGTGCAGGTGCTGTATAAGACTGTGGTTCTGTGTGCAGGTGTGTATGAGCCTGTGGTTTGTGTGTGCAGGTGCTGTATGAGACTGTGGTTTGTGTGCAGGTGCTGTATGAGACTGTGGTTTGTGTGTGCAGGTGCTGTATGAGACTGTGGTTAGTGTGTGCAGGTGTGTGAGGCTGTGGTTTGTGTGTGCAGGTGCTGTATAAGACTGTGGTTCTGTGTGCAGGTGTGTATGAGACTGTGGTTTGTGTGTGCAGGTGTGTATAAGACTGGTTTGTGTGTGCAGGTGTGTGTAAGGCTGTGGTTTGTGTGTGCAGGTGCTGTATGAGACTGTGGTTTGTGTGTGCAGGTGTGTATAAGACTGTGGTTTGTGTGTGCAGGTGTGTATAAGACTGTGGTTTGTGTGCAGGTGCTGTATAAGACTGTGGTTCTGTGTGCAGGTGTGTATGAGACTGTGGTTCTGTGTGCAGGTGTGTATAAGACTGTGGTTTGTGTGTGCAGGTGCTGTATAAGACTGTGGTTTGTGTGTGCAGGTGTGTATAAGACTGTGGTTGTGTGTGCAGGTGTGTATAAGACTGGTTTGTGTGTGCAGGTGTGTGTAAGGCTGTGGTTTGTGTGTGCAGGTGCTGTATGAGACTGTGGTTTGTGTGTGCAGGTGTGTATAAGACTGTGGTTTGTGTGTGCAGGTGTGTATAAGACTGTGGTTTGTGTGTGCAGGTGTGTATGAGACTATGGTTTGTGTGTGCAGGTGTGTATGAGGCTGGTTTGTGTGTGCAGGTGTGTATGAGACTGTGGTTTGTGTGTGCAGGTGTGTATGAGACTGTGGTTCTGTGTGCAGGTGTGTATAAGACTGTGGTTTGTGTGTGCAGGTGTGTATAAGACTGGTTTGTGTGTGCAGGTGTGTGTAAGGCTGTGGTTTGTGTGTGCAGGTGCTGTATGAGACTGTGGTTTGTGTGTGCAGGTGTGTATAAGACTGTGGTTTGTGTGTGCAGGTGTGTATAAGACTGTGGTTCTGTGTGCAGGTGTGTATGAGACTGTGGTTCTGTGTGCAGGTGTGTATAAGACTGTGGTTTGTGTGTGCAGGTGCTGTATAAGACTGTGGTTTGTGTGTGCAGGTGTGTATAAGACTGTGGTTTGTGTGTGCAGGTGTGTATAAGACTGGTTTGTGTGTGCAGGTGTGTGTAAGGCTGTGGTTTGTGTGTGCAGGTGCTGTATGAGACTGTGGTTTGTGTGTGCAGGTGTGTATAAGACTGTGGTTTGTGTGTGCAGGTGTGTATAAGACTGTGGTTTGTGTGTGCAGGTGCTGTATAAGACTGTGGTTTGTGTGTGCAGGTGTGTATAAGACTGTGGTTTGTGCAGGTGCTGTATAAGACTGGTTTGTGTGTGCAGGTGTGTATAAGACTGTGGTTTGTGTGTGCAGGTGCTGTATAAGACTGGTTTGTGTGTGCAGGTGTGTATAAGACTGTGGTTTGTGTGCAGGTGCTGTATAAGACTGGTTTGTGTGTGCAGGTGCTGTATAAGACTGGTTTGTGTGCAGGTGCTGTATAAGACTGGTTTGTGTGTGCAGGTGCTGTATAAGACTGTGGTTTGTGTGTGCAGGTGCTGTATAAGACTGTGGTTTGTGTGTGCAGGTGCTGTATAAGACTGCTTGGAGTGAGAGTATTGGTCGTGACTGCTCTGCCTTCTGCGCTAAGAAGTAAGTCCTCCTCCTCAGCACGACCTCGCCTCCCACCATGAACCTTTCACAACAACCCGTTTTACCCAGAAACTCCTCTACACAAAACCTCCTCTACACAAAACCTCCTCTACACAAAACCTCCTCTACACAAAGCCTCCTCTACACAAAACCTCCTCTACACAAAACCTCCTCTACACAAAACCTTTTCCACACAAATCATTTTCTACATGAAAACGTTTCTACACATAACCTTTACGACGCAAAGCCTTTTATGCGAAACCTTTTTTTCCCAAACGTTTTTCTACACAAACCTTTTTTAATGCAGTGGTGTTATACTGTAATTATTGGTGTTGGGGTAAGTCTGCTTTCATTCAGTCAGTTCAGGAAATTAAGTTTAACTGATAAATTGTATAAAGCCTGTGATGTTCTATAAGGATTTTCAAGTTAAAGCACTGAATTTCTTTCATTCTCGTGTTGAGTTTGATGGAAGTGAACTTAACCTGATCCCAGCCCTGGTGCACACACTCAGTCTGCTCCTGTTTCCCTCTTTCCCAGGTACTCCGACCACCTCCACCGTTTCCATGAGAACGGAGAGAATGGGGACATGTGGCAGTGATGTCATCAGCTGCTCCAGCGGTCGCAGCAGTAACGGCTTTGAGCCACTAGGGGGAGGCGCTGAATCCTCATTCCAGAGCATGCTGTAGAGAGCTTTCTTCTGTTTCTTTTCAATCCCGTAGTGTCACCTTTCTTTGACTGAAAAGAGGAAAAGCACTGAGCTGTTAGTGGTGCTGACATACAGTTACTGAGCTCTGTGTTTAATACGGAGACACTGCAGATAATTAGACTTCCTTTTGGTGAATATTCAGATTTAGAGAACAGCACAGACCAAAGGGACGCTGAGCTTTCTTATCTTTTGGGCTTTCAGAAAACGCTGTCATATTTATATTCCTTTGTGTTTCATTGATTTAGTATTATGTGAAGTGAGGTTACGGTTATGGTTATGTTTTTAAGCATTTTGAATGCAATTTTGGATAGATGAATACACACACAGACACACCCTTGCACACACACTCACTCATTCACTCACACATTCACTCTCACACACTACACATACACACACACACTCATACACTTACACATACACACACACAAACTACATACACATTTACATACATACATACAGTAAACACAATGCATTAGCATGAATATAAATTAACCAAATTAATAAATTTAATTACTATCAATCTTTAAGAAAAATTCTACATTTTAGTTTTTACTCTTCATATAACTTAGTCTATGTGATTATTGCGCATATATAAAAATAAATATTTATCCTGTGAGGCGTGTATATTCCCGTAGAGCGAGAGATGTGTTTGAGAGTGAGGGGGCGGGGCCAGTTTGCACAGGTGCATGATGGTCTGGTTGGAGAGAGGAGAGCACTGAGAGGGTTATCTGCAGGTTTAAACTGCCTCTCAGTCACTGGAGGACACCAGAGGCAGTTTAACCGATGCTTTTATCACACTGTGCTTCACTGTCTTTTCAAAGCTGGCCATGTGAAACCCCCCCTCCCCCCTCTGTCTCTCTCTCCCTCCCCCCTCCCCCCTCTGTCTCTCTCTCCCTCCCCTCCTCCCTCTCTCTTTCATTCATCCCTGAGGATATTTCCTGTTTCCTCAGTTTCTGCATTTCTTCTTCTGTCCTGTATACAAATAAAGATAAAGAGACATCACCATGTGTCCTGACTCTGTGTTGCCCCCTTCCCCCCCCCCCCACCCCCCGTCCGTCCGTCCTGTAGCCCTGGCTCTGCCTGACGGCCGAGAGGTCCAGGGCTCTGTTTCGTAACGTGTTTTGGAGTACGCACTCTGATCTGCTCGGCCTGTGAGCTCAAACTGGGTAAGGTTATGAGGTCAGGCTGAGGTTAAGTTGCATAAGGCTGGGATAGGGGTCAGATTATGAGCTTAGGGTGAGGTTGGGGTCAGATCAGGTTAAATCAGGTTAGGGTTGGGTTAGGTGAGGATATGATCAGGAGAGTCCTGGTTCGAAATCAGTGCCATTCTTTATGAATGCAGTGCATACACAAGACCTGCTTTACACCTGCCTTCAGTGCGGGGTCCTAATAATAATAATAATAATAATAATAAGCATTGTAATAATAATAATAATAATAAAAGTAATGATAATAATAATAGAAGTAATAATAATAATAGAAGTAATGATAATAATAATAGTAGTATTATTAATAATAATAATTGTATTATTAATAATAATAATAGAAGTAATGATGATAATAATAGAAGTAATGATAATAATGATAATATCTGCCTGTAATCAATGCTTTAATCGGGGTTTGCATGATTAATGATGGTGTCGTCATGGCGACAGCGTGACCTCTCTCCGGGGTGGTTTCTGGGTGTGTGAGTGTGTGTGTGTGTGCGTGAGTGTGTGTGTGAGTATGTGTGCGCGTGTAGTGCGTGAGTGTGTGCGTGTGTGTGTGAGAGAAAATGTGTGCGTGTGAGTGAGTGTGTGTGTGTGTGTGTGTGTGTGTGTGAGAAAATGTGTCTGTGTGTGTGTGAGTGAGTGAGAGTGTGTGTGTGTGTGTGTGTATTCCATTGGCCTCACATTACCATCAGATCATGCCTGTGGGATGTGGAAAAGCCTCCTCCATCACCCCCCCATCCCCCTTCCGTCCATCCCCCACGTTTTGGGGGGAGGGGAGGTTCCTCGGCACTGGGAGAAAGGGTCTTACAGACCAGCCCCCCCTCACTTTAAACGTGAGTATTTCTCATCCACAGATACCCTGTCATACTGCCCCCCCCCCCCCAAATCCCCAGGATTGATGCTCCGCTCAGGCAACTGATCGCCATGGCAACGGCGAGCCGCGCCTGTCACAGAGAGAGGGGGCGTGGCCCCAGAGCCGTCCTCCCCCATCGTCCCATTCTCACCTTCCTGTGGTAGAGCTTAATGCTCACCTTGTCTGCTCCTTCTGTGAGTGAGTGTGTGTGTGTGAGTGTCTGTGTGTGTGTGTGTGCGTGCGTGCGTTTGTGTGTCTTGATGTACGTTCATGCAAATGTTAGTTCTTGATTTCGATGACAAAAATGTTTTCACAGTTGGGGCCGCCTTATGAAATTACATTTTTTTCAGTGGAAATTTTTTATTTTCCACTATAAATGACTTCAGACATATTGCCATATATTTCTATACAGACCTGGTCCAATGGCATGTGTATGTGGTTTAACCACTGGATCAACCATTAGAAAATAAATAAACATGACCCTATGCTTCAAGATTTTTAAAAATATATTAATTTAGTCATCACTGCTTGCAAATATGCCGAATTATAGCATTTAAAGAATGTAACAGGTTAGCCAACAGTTTGTGAATAGGGGATTTGATTAAATTCAAATGTGTATTATAATCGCTTGTGGCATTCAAACAGTTCAAACTACAAATAAAAGCTTTTTTTGCTACTGTGCACCTGAAGTATACAGGCACTACACCTGGAAAGAGGTTCTGAGTTGAATTTCCACCACATGGCCAGCAGAGGGTAGCAAAGATGTATTTTCCAACAGTAATTGCTTGACCTGCCTTAGATTTTGTTTCTGCTATTAACTATTTCTTTCTGTGCATGTGTTTGTGTGAAGGCCTGTGAAGTGTGTGTGTGTGTGTGTGTGTGTGTGTGTGAGAGAGAGAGAGAGAGAGAGAGAGAGATAGTGTGAGTGTGTGTGTGCATCTCAGTGCAGTGTGTGTGTGCTTGTGTGTGCGTGTGAGTGTGTTTGTGTGCATGTGCTTGCTTGTGTGTGCGTGTGAGTGTGGGTGAAAATATGATTACCTGGAGATACACAGCAGAACGAGAAAAACCCCCCTTTTCATAATTACACACTATTATCCAGTCTGCTTGTTTGGCTTTGTTTTTACTTGTTGATTTAAGGCAAAGGGGTGTTGCTTTAAAACTAAAGCCCATGAGCTCCTCTTGATTATCATCAGCAAAGCAGAGAGAGTTCCCCCATTTTCCCACGAAGCTCGTGGTATAAATAGCATCTTTCCAGTTGAGTGCCGACTCTGAGCCCACTGGCGAAATGGTCCAGCAGTCTGTAGCGCTGTGTGCGTGTGTGCGTGTGTGTGTGTGTGTGGTAAAGCTGTGTGTGTGTGTTTGTCGTGTGGTAATGGTGTGTGTGTGTGTGTGTTAATGGTGTGTGTGTGTATGTGTGTGTGTGGTAAAGCTGTGTGTGTAGTAGTGCTGTGTGTGGTAACACTGTATGTGTGTGTGTGGTAAAGCTGTGTGTGTATGTGTGTGTGTGTTTGGTAATGGTGTGTGTGTGTGGTAACTCTGTGTGTGTGTGTGTGTGAGTGTGTGTGGTAACTGTGTGTGTGTGTGTGTGTGTGTGTGTGTGAGTGTGTGTGGTAACTCTGTGTGTGTGTGTGTGGTGTGTGTGTGTGTGTGTGTGTCGTGTGGAGGTTCCCCTCAGGTGGGGGCTTATGAAGCTTATGGAGATGCGTTATTCAGGACAGTCGTGTCCAGAGGCCGGTTAGTGTGGAATCACCCCCTCTGTGGCAAAGCTGCCCTTTCTTTCACATCCACATTATATTTATTTACTAATTAGATTTTAAATATTTATTTATAAATGTTATTGCCATCTAAGCATGTGTTCAGCGGTACGTTGTTGCATGAGTACAAGCACCGCACACACACACGCACACGTATCGGTAAATTTTTCTGGTTGATTTTTTTATTTTTTTTTTACCCCCTTCCCCATCACCCCCACCCCCCTCAAATTTGAAGGAACTGACTGTGCTCCTCCGCAGCCTCCCAGCATGCAGTGGGGCTCCCGTCTGCTTGCCTGTCCCCGAGGTGTTTCCATGGAAACAGATCTTTATTGTCATAATGCCCTGTTCTTCATTTCCTGCGATGATGGCGAGCTGAGTCACCTGACCATGTGACCTAGGTCGGCCAATTGCTGCCGTGCTCCCCTGGCCCCCTGACCTCCGCCCTCTTCGAATACCCCCCCCCCCCCCCAGGGATGCAGAACAGACCCTGGCCACACTTTAACTCTTTACATGCCAGGTGATATCCTTCAACCACGAGCCCCCCCCCCCCCACTCATCTCCTGGATTCATTCATTTCTTCCTTCTCTTTTAGCCCTGATGTCAGCCGACTGGGGGGGGTCATACAGCTGGGGGGCTGTTTGGGGGGGGGGGGGGCCAGGGGGCTGTTTGGGGGGGCCGGTTTGTAGTGGGGGGGTTGGGTGTGGAGGGGGGGACTGTTTGTAGTGGGGAGGCTGTTGGGTGTGGAGGCTGGGGGACTCTTGGATGGGGGGGCTGGGGGGCTGTTTGGGGGGGGGGGGGGGGACTGTAGGGCTGGGGGGTGGTTGGTCCTCCTGAACCCCCCTTGTGCTGTATACGCTCAGTGTTCATCTTCCTCTCTCCCTCCATCCCTCTCTCCTGAGTACATGTCGTCGTACATGTCTGTTATTGGCAATGCCGGGCATGGTGCAGAGGGGGTTAATGTTCTGCCCCCCCTCCCAGGGGAAGTGGTGGGTCTCCTGCATGCCTGTGCTGACAGTCAGCTCTCTAATGACGCTCGTGGAGCTAATTACACAAGATTGCCAATTAAAAACAAATTGCTGCCCGCAGCAGACGTCCAGCAGGGGGTGGGGGGCCGGGTGGGTTCGGGTGGGGCCGGGGGGGTTCGGGTGGGGGGGCAGGGGTGGGGGTCCAGGGGGGGGGGTCCGGGTTCGGGTGGGGGGGCAGGGGTGGGGGGCCGGGTGGGTTCGGGTGGGGGGCAGGGGGGGGGGCCGGGTGGGTTCGGGTGGGGGGCAGGGGGGAAACGGGCGCAGGGTTTGTGTGCACATGTGATATCCATGCGTCTCTTCGCTCTGCCTGCACAGATTGCTCCGCCCAAACTCCGCCTGGCTGACCTGTGACCCCGTCAGCAAACAGACGCACCCGAACCTTTACAAACATCCAGAATGAGAACTCGCCCTCCTGACACCGCAAACAGCTCCAGGAGGTGACTGTGCCCATCTCACGCTGTCTATTCTCTATTCTGCAGGTTTAGTGCAGAAATATCATAATGAGCTCTCTGACTGCCCCCAAACCCCCCACTGCTGTCTTATTCATGGCCCTGGGGGGGGTGGGGGGGGGGGGGGGTTGTGGGACCTTCTAATTGCCCCCATGATGTGTATCGGCCCCCTGGCGCCCGAAGGGTTAAGTGCCTGTACTTTCCGGGAAGTAGGCCCTGCTGGGAAGTCCGCTCCCCCTGGGGACACGCCCACTGCTCTGAGCTCACTTCCTGCATCCTGCGCACGTGTGACCCCCACCCCCCCCAGGCTCTGAGACCCTCATATAGCCCAATATGTACTTATATAATATCTTCATATACAGGCACAGAGTAGCTGTTTTGATTAAGCAGCATGTATTGAGTCTTTTTTTGTTGTTGTTATTTTGTGAATTTTAAAATGTAGATCTGCACTGCAATGCATGTTCATGTGTTTCCATGGCCGGGGATGAGGGGTGGTAAATGTAAGTTATTCATCTTTCCTACCCTGCGATTTATATACCTGTAACGGTAATGTATACAGTAGCTGCCATAGCTGAGATATGGTAGAACAGAAAACTACAGGCTACTTGATTTCGTCAAATATAAAAGGCCGCTGACAGCGGATTGGAAGTTGCGCTCATGTCCGTTAATGGCTAATTGGGAAAACTGGGTGTTTGGATGTGTCAAAGGCACCACTCTTCTTTTCGAGCCTTGCTCTGAACATCTGGAATTACACAATCGTCCCAAAACATTTTTAGGGCTTCCTCTTCTTGAACAAACCCGAGCGCGTGAATCTGAGGGGCGGATTGGGGAGGGGGCGCTCTGTACCTAAACAGCCCCGACCTCCCGCCGCCGTTACGTTTGGTTTCCATGGCGATTTACAGCTGCCATAAGATAGCGCGGCTCCCCTGGGGAAAGGCAGCGGTGGAAGCCCGGCGCTGCGGATTGTGTCCTTCCGGCGGCGAGACTCTGCGGATCGATACTGCAGCTGGGGGTTTAAAAGGACGCGCTGTCATAAACTGACCTTTTCGGCTGGAGCCCAGACGATCCCGCAGCCGGAGTCAGAGCAGAGCTTTGTCCGCGTATCGGCGGAAGTTAGCAGAACCGTGGGGTACGAGCGCGACTCCCGTCGTGCGACTTCGGCGAGCTCTCCGCTCAACAAGTGGTAGTTTTTTGCCCGGCGCAGAAGCGCAGCTTGACTCGCTTCGGTCTGCCAGTATAAATAGCCCTCGCGGAAAGCCTCTAAATGGATTGCTCTTCATTGTGCGGGCGCTCCGCGCGCCGTGGAAATTAACTAACGGTAAGCAGCGGCCGAATCAAATGGCAAGCTCGTAATCCAAATTGAACTTGCGAGTAATCGTTTCTGCTCTAATTATTTCCTTGCTGGACAGGGAGAGTGAGTGAGCTCCAGGCTCCAGGCTTAAGATGGCTAAATCCAGGCTGACTGCCCTGCTCACCTCCGGGCTGTTTGACAGTCAGATGTCACACCCCTCTGTGTGCTCCCTCCACTTTGGGTGTTTCCCAGATCTGTGCACCTTTATGAACCGCATCATGTAGGTTAATCACAGCTGCCCCAGGGGCACTGAACCCCATAACTGCCCCAGGGGCACTGAACCCCATAACTGCCCCAGGGGCACTGAACCCCATAACTGCCCCAAGGTCACTGAACCCCATAACTGCCCCAGGGGCACTGAACCCCATAACTGCCCCAACCCCATAACTACCCCAGGGGCACTGAACCCCATAACTGCCCCAGGGGCACTGAACCCCATAACTGCCCCAGGGGCACTGAACCCCATAACTGCCCCAGGGGCACTGAACCCCATAACTGCCCCAGGGGCACTGAACCCCATAACTACCCCAGGGGCACTGAACCCCATAACTGCCCCAGGGGCACTGAACCCCATAACTGCCCCAGGGCACTGAACCCCATAACTGCCCCAGGGGCACTGAACCCCATAACTACCCCAGGGGCACTGAACCCCATAACTGCCCCAGGGGCACTGAACCCCATAACTGTGGCTGACCCTGAACTGTGACCTCTCTGGTCGTACAGTGAATGTATTTCGGGGAGTGTAAATGTAGGGGAGACCTGGTGTGTGTGTGTTTCCGTAAAGACCCGTCTCCCCATCCTCATCCTTTAGCTGCTGTCAGTGACAGTGCTATCCAGGAAGACTGTGTGCACACTGGGGGAACCAGGGATTTTGGGCCCCATGAAAAGATCTCACAGTGGGCCCCACCACCCCAGAGAATCCTGTGTTCTTATATTTTTTGAGGGCCCCTTAAGAGCGCCAATGTACGTCCGGACATAAAGATGTCTTTATCTGCGGATCTTTACTGTACTCTTATTTGTGCTTTTGCCCAGAAAAAAAGTGTTTATTATTCCAGTCCTGAGCCAGTTACAGGAAGAGAAGCTCTGTTTATTTTCTTTAGGGGCAGTGACATTATTGGAGTCACATCTGTGTTTCTCCAAGACGTTCGGGGGGTCAAACTGCAGTTGTGTAGAAGGCAGTAACTGGAGACGTAAGCCCACCGCCCCCCCCCCCCCCCCCCCCCCCCCCTGCACTCCCACAAACCACGTCAAAGCAGCAGTCATGCTACAGATGCTAGGGGTGGAGTGTTCAGCTGCTGGGGCTGGTGTAGTCCTCCGCTCTTCGTAGTGAAAACGGCTCTCATAGCATCATGCTAACGTGTGTTTGTTTGGCTTGGCATTCAGCATGATCTCAGCTTTGGTATGGTACTAGCTGTACATCGCTTTGGATGAAAGCGTCTGCCAAATAAATGTGATCTGAACTGCAGGGGAGACAAATGAATACATACATTTCAGAAGCAATGGAACGATATAAATAAAGACATTGATGTAACGTTATGTGAGCATATATCTGCATTACACTGTCATGTGAACAGTCTCTAACTGAAATATCCACAATTTAAAAAATAAAAAAAAAAAAAACACTTGAAACGAATTTATCTCTCAGTCCGGGCTCCAATGAACCCAAATGTAGTGTAATATACCTGTAGCAGCTCACTTATACAGCTGAAAGTTTTGTGCATAAAATCGATGTATTCAGCTGCATATTTACCAAAGCAATTCAGACGCATTTCTCACGGGCACACGGCAGCATCACGCCTGGGATTTGAACCAGCAGCCCCTGAGTTATAGACCCAAGTCGCCGAGCTTTTATGGTGCCCTGCCACCTGGTAAGTGTTACATGTGAAGGTGTGGTTGTGATGCTATGGGCGTTCCTCCTAGTGTCCACACATGGCTTGCTTTAGGCCCGTCACATTCCGAACATTCCCGCGCCGAGCTCGCTCTGTTCCTCAGCGCGGAATCACGGGGAGAGCGCCGGCGCGCGCGCCGCTCCTGCGGGGTTTATGTGCGCGTGGCTCCCGCGTCGTAAAGCGGCCGCTGAACCTTCCCCGGGTGATTACGTATTTATGTTCTACTGCGTCCATCACGGCGCCGATGCGCGGGGACTTCTTAATGTATCACGGGCGTTAAGCACGAAGATTTATACTCCTCTCATTTTTTATTGCTTTAGGTCCCGTTTAGTTCTGCTTTTGTTTTTCCTGTTTTTGTTGGTTTTATTCAGCTTCTTGCGTTTATATTTTATATATTTTTTCATTTGTGTTTTTCTGTGCTGTTTTTACTTTAGTGGTGTATAGTAATATAGTAATAGTCCAGCTGCAATGGACTGTATGAAAGGTACTTTATAAATGCAGTTATTATTATTATTATTATTATTATTATTATTATTATTATTATTATTATTATTATTATACTTTTCAAAATTTGTTTTAAAATTTGCAGATGTTGCCAAGTTCTGTCCTCGTGCTGTTTCATGGATTCTTAGACACAGACTCCTGAAACAGACAGAAGATCGTCTTTAAAACAAAAACAAATCAGAAATTCTGTCTGTTTTACGTTGTTCTGCCCACGGTCGTGACTCATATTCTCCTCGAACGTAATCTTTAGAAGATTCAGTGTGTGCAAAATAATATCTTTCAAATTAATTGCACCGTTAAAAAGAATTATTGTGAAGGTTTTATGACAACTAAACAAACAAATCATTAAAAATGATTAGATTTAATTATGGTATTTGACTCAAAGGGAAACTGAAAATAAAAATTCGGTCCAGTGATTCAGTTGCGTCCACAGGGATGTTAGATCTTGTAACTCCACAGTGTGTAGCCATAATATTGCGCGTCTCCTTTAAGACAGGCGGTAACGTCTGTTAAAGAGATCACAGCACGAGCCGCCCCCCAAATGTGTGTGCGTTTCTCTCGAGCTTGCCGTTCAGTGTTCGCAGGAAGGGGTTATGGAGACCGTGCTACAAAGGCTCATTCAGTGATATTCCCGTTCGCCTGCCAACGATTCTGTTAACGAGGCGTTGAATATCTGTATTCAACACTAACCCAGATTCGCACTATCACGACACCGGCGTCACTGTCATGCAATGACTCGGATTTGAGGTAAGCGTTTAATTTTAATTTAGGTACTTGTCTGCCAGCCTCTTCGACCCCCGTCTGGCTGCTGAGGTTGTGCAAGCCTCGCACTTTGCTGTTCGCATCACTGTCATGTTTTCTTCCTTTTGTTTTTCTTTCTTTTTTTATTTTGAAGAAAGGTTAGTGTTGCAGGAGTCATCCTGGGGGGTTGCAGGAGTCATCCTGGGGGGTTGCAGGAGTCATCCTGGGGGGGTTGCAGTTACGCGCGTGCATTTTCGGGAGCAGCTGGCGGCTCTGATGTTGTTGTTTCTACACCTCACGCGCTGGTGCTGAAACGCCGCGTATTTAAAGGCTAATAGCGACACAAGTAGCACAGAAGGATATATTTGTCACAAATGCGTACGTATGCCTGTCGGGCTCGGGAGTCGTTGTAAAGGGTTTACATTTAATCGTTTTAGCGAGGACAACCTCCCCCCCCCAACCCCCGGTTCCTCTTGCTCCCGGGATTTGACTTTAGAGAAGTAGCTGACACGCTGTCGCTATTCGCAGTTTTTTTCAATGGAGCGTTCTCTCTCTCTCCGACTATTATCTGTTCCTATTTCACACGACCTTGAAGTGAAATTGGAATACCTCGCCGTTGATTGAGGAAGATCGCTGATTTATTGGGCCAACGTGAACGCGTCAGTAAGAATCCGATGCCTTTGATTCTGATACCCGTGTATATAGCATCGCTATGTGCCCATTTATTATGATACCTTATGGAAATAAGCGTGTCTGACCCAGAGATTCAATTTAATAATTTATTATCTATATCTGGCATTTTAAAGAATGAACCGTCGTGACATGTGGCGCATCATCTTTGCTATGGAAACCAGTTTGACTAACGTAGTGATTTATTACGCTGCATCTTGACTGGAATTCAACGCCGTACTCATTTCTGTACAGAATCGGACAATTTACCCAAGCAATACAACATCCTTCATTGTAAAAATACACACCGGTTTTTGTTGTATTTTGTTATAGTCGGTGTGATGATAAAGGAAAGTGTGCCAAGATGTTATGTCCATATACTTCACATTTTAATTAATTTACGTTTGAGTCTATAAATCTACTGAAAAGCAAATAAGATATCTTACGGATCGAGGTCTCTGCTATTCGCGCTCACGAGGAACGCAGTTAATACGTGTACTTACAGGGTATAATTACGCTTAGTGCCGTTTCAGAGTGTAAACCCAAGTAACAGGTTAAAAAAAGTACCTATCAGTAACGCAGCGACTAGACTCCATAATTCGTTTTATTTTATTTGTGTGTCTCAAATTTATGGCGAAACCTAAAGCTGCGTAACTGCTTGTGGCGGTGTCAAGTCATTTTTTTAGAAAGTAGAAACCAGAAAACGGAATGCACTGTGAAATGTCCTGTATTCCAGTCAGAACTCTTATTGTTTTAGCGTTTCGGATTTCTGACTGGCTGAGGAGACGACTTCAGTCACGAGCGCACCGAGAAGCGCTGGAGAGATGCGTTTAGGTTCCAAACGGAAGTTGTTCAGCGCCGCGTGAGGTGCGAAGTATCAAAGCAACCTCCGTCATCAGATACACAACTTCCAGCCAAGTAGTTGTCCCCAGGAAACGCAACATCCTGCCTTGCGGGTCAGGAGTCGATAAGCAGCTACTGCTCGCTTTTCCTTCAACATTTTGTACCCGAGAAAGTTGTCAGATCGGAGATTGCCACACTAATGGGCGGCGGTCCAGTAGTGTAATAATCGTTAGGGAAGTGGGATTGCGGGTTTCATTCTCAGGCTGGGCACTGCCATTCACCGTTTAGTGACGTTTTAACCCGAACTGCTTCAGTAAATGTCCTACCGCCTAAACTGATCGCATGTAAAAATGTAAGCTTTGTGAAACTGCCCTGGAAAAGGGGCATCTGCTCGCTGTGGAGATGTGGGAATGGTCGGACGGTGCGGTTGAGTCTCCTCCTTGCTCTGTTTCTGGTTGTTCTGACCAGGTCGCGTTGTGTTTTAAAATCACGAGCTCCAGGGAGCAGCCGACCCCAATGCCCCCTGCCTCCCGAGTCCTTTCTTTTGCTCTTTATCCATTTTTCTTACTTTGCATCTGTTTTTCACACTATTAAAATAGACAGACAGACAGACAGACAGACAGACAGATAGTTTATTAGCCACACGGCCAAGGCCGGTGGAAGATGTTTTCGGTACAGTGTGTTTGTTATACTCTGCAGCACAATACATAAATGGACAACAGCGGACAATCCACATGTTATCACGACACAATACAGGAGTACAGTCAACATATCATCACAAAAACATAGTACACACAGCAATATATAATAGGTGCACAGGAATGCATGTCAGTAGTATGTGAGGAGGGGGCTAGAGGGAGGAGTTCAGAGTCAGAGTCCTGATAGCTAAGGGAAAATAAAGTATTGCACACCCAAGAAGTGGTCTAACGTCTCCTCTTCAGAAAACGAAAACTGTCTCCGGTTGTGAGGTTAAAATGGACGGATTTCATGTTCTATCTCTCACTCACTCCTCTTCCCGTTCTACCGCTCTTTCTGTTTGTTTTGATCTCTTCTCCCTTCTCCTGGGAAGCACAGAGGCCGGATTCCTTCGGTGAATTTATCTCACCGTGCGTTTTCCTCTCTTGAGAAAACACACAAATACCGTCCTCTGATCTTAACGAGGCGGTGCAGTGAACGAAGCACCGGTGGAGCTGTCGGTCCGCGGTTAGCCGAGGCAGACGCCTGCCTGCGCGCGGGGCCCAGAGAAAGCCGGCGGCACCTGGCTCAGCCGCTGTTCCCCAGAGTCCCGACTCCTCCAGAGAAACAGAGCGTTTCTGTTCAGCCTTTATGAATGATTCTCTGTTGGGAATTGCTAGCCAGGTAAATATTGTAATCTGTGTCTGGAGAGCGTGTGATTGGTGCGTGTGTTTATGTTCTTGCGTGTGTGCGTGCATGCTTGTGTGTGAGTGTGCGTGCGTGTGAGTGATTGGTGCGTGTGTGTGTGTGTGTGTGTGCGCGTATGCATGTGTGCTTGTGTGTAAATGTTTGTGCGTGCGTTCATTCGTGCATGCGTGCTTGTGTGATTGTGTATGTGAGTGTGTGTGTGTATGTGACTGTGTATATGTTTGTGAGTGTGTGTGTGTATGTGTCTGTATGTGCGTGCGTGTGTGTCTGTGTGTGTGTGCCTATGTGTGTGTACCTGCATGCTCTCTTGATCTGCTGTGTGTACAGTAGGTCGCTGTGTGTGTGTAGTCGGATCTATTTCAGCTTCCTGCTCTCTCAGCTGATACTTCCTGTCTCTTCCTCTCTCTGGGTGGCCGTGCGGCTCACGCAGGACTCCTCTGCTGCCTAATCTTAGCAAGAAGGACAGCGGGGAGAGCCCCCCAGTCCCACGCCCCTCTCTCACTCTCCCTCTCCCAAACACTCTCTCCCTCTCCCCCTAACCCTCTCTCTCTCCCTCTCTCCCAAACACTCTCTCCCTCTCTCCCTAACCGTCTCTCTCTCCCTCTCTCCCGAACACTCTCTCCCTCTCTCCCTAACCCTCTCTCTCTCCCTCTCTCCCAAACACTCTCTCCCTAACCCTCTCTCTCTCCCTCTCTCCCAAACACTCTCTCCCTCTCTCCCTAACCCTCTCTCTCTCCCTCTCTCCCAAACACTGTCTCTCTCCCTCTCTCCCAAACACTCTCTCCCTCTCTCCTGAACACTCTCTCCTTCTCCCGAACACTCTCTCCCTCTCTTCGTAACCGCCCCTCTCACTCTGCCTCTCTCCCCAAACACTCTCTCCCTCTCTCTTCCTCTCTCCAGCACTCCCTGTCTCTCACACCCCCTCTTTCCCTCTCTCTGTTTCTCCTAAACCCCCTCTCTCTCCTCCTCTTCCTGCATGTGCTGCAGCCCGATTACACCAAATAATGACACGTATAATGAGTCTGTGTGTATGTTTGCCCGTCTCATCGTGTCAGCAGTGATTTTTATGCTGTTTGTCCTTTAATTTCATCCTTTATTTATGAGCAGGTCCTTTGTTTAGAGGTGGAGAATCTGTTTCCAGGGACACCTGGAGCAGAATGTGCGCTGTGTTTCAGGCTTTTATGTCAAGCAGCCGCAGCACAACACCACACAGAGACAGAGCAGCACACACACGCGGTGCCTTGCGCTAAAACTCGCAAACCATTACAGGTGCCAGCACTCGTCATCTTCTCATGCAGCGTGGCTCAGTTCCTCTAGTCGGAGTGGTTTTTGTGGAACGTCCCTCAGCAGCATGCTTTTAAAATGGAGGACTGTTTGCTCATCTCATCTCTTGACAGAAAGTAACCTGTACGATGTCTTTCTTTGCTTTGGGGTAACTCAAAGAGAGCGAGTCCGTGTGAGAGAGCTGGTCAGTGTGTCCCACAGACAGAGCTGGACAGTGTGAGAGAGCTGGTCAGTGTGTCCCACAGACAGACAGAGCTGGCCAGAGGGGGGGTGGGGGATGGGGATTGGGGGGGGGATGGGGGGGTGGGTGGGGGTATACCATTGAGGCTGATGTGCTGAAGCATGCTGGGAGTTTGGCGTGGGGGTCTGTTTGGACAGGGCACTGATGGATTTAACAGCTGGACTACATGACCCCTTTCCCCTATATTTCTCCTCACCCCCTCTCTCTCTCTCACTCTCTCTTTCCCCTTCTCCTTCTCTCTCTGCAGTAAAATGTTCTTCACCTCGTCTTCTGTACCAGTGTGGCTGGCTTTGGGGGGTAGTGGTGTTGTGTGTGTGTGTGTGTGTGTGTGTGTGTGTGTGTGTGTGTGAAAGTGTGAGAGTGTGTATTAGCATGTATGTGGGTGTGTATGTGCGCATGTGTGTATGTGTGAGAGAGAGAGAGAAAGAGGGAGAGAGTGTTTGTAAGTACGTGTGCATGTGTGTGTGGGAGAGAGAGAGAGAGTGTGTGTGTATGTGTGTGTGTGTACGATTGTCTGGGGAACCGAAACCTTTATCTGAAGAGGCCTCTGGAGAATGCTGTCTCCACTACTTCTTCTTCTGTAGTACCTCTGCCACTCACGGGTTCATCACTTCTGGAGTAAAGCAGTGAGGCCTGGAATGACACAGCAGAGCCTCCAGAGAGATGGTGTCCAACCCATAACCCTGTCTCACAAACACGGAGGGGTTCATTCACCCTGACTGGGCCATCGTCCGTTAACTCTCATGCATGCTGCTCCTGGGATGGTGTCTCTGGCATGGTCTCTCCTGAGCTGCTCTCAGGATGGTGTCCCTGGCATGGTCTCTCCTGAGCTGCTCTCAGGATGGTTTCCCTGGCATGGTCTCTCCTGAGCTGCTCTCAGGATGGTGTCCCTGGCATGGTCTCTCCTGAGCTGCTCTCAGGATGGTTTCCCTGGCATGGTCTCTCCTGAGCTGCTCTCAGGATGGTTTCTCTGGCATGGTCTCTCCTGAGCTGCTCTCAGGATGGTTTCCCTGGCATGGTCTCTCCTGAGCTGCTCTCAGGATGGTTTCCCTGGCATGGTCTCTCCTGAGCTGCTCTCAGGATGGTTTCTCTGGCATGGTCTCTCCTGAGCTGCTCTCTGGATGGTTTCTCTTGGCATGGTCTCTCCTGAGCTGCTGTCAGGATGGTTTCTCTTGGCATGATCTCTCCTGAGCTGCTCTCAGGATGGTTTCTCTCTCTTGCTCTAGTCCCCCCAGCCCCCCCCCCCCCCCCCCCCCCGCTCAGCGCAGTGTGTGATCAGCAGGATTGGTTTCCTGTTTCGTCAGTAGCGCTGTTGTGAAACGCGTTTTTTTGCCTTTTCGCATGCACTGATTTCTGCTGAATCCTGCAGACGGACAGATGGTCCTGTGACCTCTATCAGATTACTGCGCACACACTGCCTCGCTTGGCTTCTTTCCCATTTTTATATGTAGAAATAAAATGAAGCTGTGAGTGTATCAGCGGGATTATGTTCACATTGAGGGTCCCGTGAGATCTGGATCCCTTGTCTGCAGTGAGAGCATCAACATGGGACCAGTCTGCTGGACACACATTGGTATCATAGTTTTTGGGTTATTTGTTTGCCCTCGTTCCTTCAGGCAGATGCGCTTTATAGTCGACCGTGTTCCGCTGGGCTGCCGGCGTCAGGAGCGCTCAGCCACTGACAGACCTGTCTGCAGAGACTGAGCCTGCGGGCTGGTGTGTGGGTCATCACTCAGGATGATGGGAAATCCATCCGAGAGACCAGGGACCTGCTGACACTTTCCCTTTTGGCTGAGATCGTCAAGCTCTGTGTGTCAGCAGGAGTTATTGTACCTGGTCACAGCTGGTCAGACTTGATCACACCTGATCACAGCTGATCACACCTGGTCAAAGCTTTTATAGCTTTTATAGACACTATTTATGAAGTCTAATGGGCCATTTCAAAAGGGCTTTAGATGCACAACTTTGGCTCTTGTACAACTAAACAATAACTACCGAGTGATGTTCATTCATCTCCACACAAATAAATCATGAATGGATTCTGAGCAATGCAGTAGCTTCCGTTCATATTCTTTGACTGCTGACCGTAGATCGTGAAACAAGATGAATGGTTTCCATGGCAAACTTGAAGCTCCATCTTTTGTGTCTGGAGGCTTCAGTATTGCTGGGTTTCAGCGTCTGATAATGCTCAGTAATTAATCGGCACACTGTATTGCTGACACAACTGGAGTGTTACTGTGTTGAGGACGCTGTAATAGAACATTTCTCACTGACTTTTCTGAACCACTTTCCGAACCATTGCTGCTAAATGCTAGCGAAGCCAGGGGACTGTGACGGGCGGGACAGAGCCGCAATGGAGCCCGTGTGGAGCCGGAATGGAGCCAGTCGCTGCCGCTGCTGCTGTAAAGCTGTGCCGACAGTACCCACTGCTCTGTGCTTCGTAGCCGAGGGCCTGGGGACACACTCTGCCTGCTGCTTTATGTTCCGGCTCCTTCTAATTAATTGGGTTTGATTTAGCTGCTGACTGATTAACGGTCTGGACTTGCAGTCACGCGACTGTTAAGCAATTAAACCAATTGCTATTGCTGTAGGTTCCGAGCAGTTAATCGGGCAATTAGTAGATATCGGTTTGTCATGTTCCATAGAATAAGTATTTAATTAGAAATTTGCGTTTGAAATTTGGAGTAAAATGAAATTTGAATGTATACCCACCCAGGGTATTTGAGGGTTCAGCCAGTTAGGCTTCCACATTCATCGCTATCCAGCGCCCCCTGCTGGTTGGTTGGGTGCCCACAGACTGCATGCCCAAAACCAGATATGAGAGGTCTTCCTCTGACTCTGTTCTGTACCAGCTTAGCTTTTTTGTCCATGGTGTCAAACGAAGCAGCGAGGAGAACCAGGAGAACCGTGGGTGTCTCCGAGCCTCCTGATTCGCCAGTGTGGCTGGCATGGGTGCGGTGGCAGATGATTGGCTGTTCCTAACTGGGGTGTGAATTAGAGAGGCTCAGACCCAGTGCTGGGGAGCAAATTTATTTTTAAAAATGTACTTTTCTTAAAAGAGGGAGGGGGGGAAAGAGAAAGGGAGTGAGAGAATGGGAGTGAGAGAGAGAGAGGACACAGTGGGGAGAAAAGGAGAGAGGAATGAGAGCCAGTGAGAGAGAGAGAGAGAGAGAGAGAGAGAGAGAGAGAGAGAGAGAGAGAGAGAGAGAGAGAGAGAGAGAGAGATGAGAGAGAGAGAGAGAGAGAGAGGAGAGAGAGAGAGAGAGAGAGAGAGAGAGAGAGAGACCACCCAAATTGGAATAACCTCTCATTGGTTAATTCAGTGAGCCAGGGGTCCTCAGTGCTGATTGATCTTTGGCCTCGTTGTCTGTGCTGGTCACATGTCAGAGGGGTTATGAAATGCTAACGCGCGAGACCGAAACCGCCGATGGGCTTAATTTTATTATTCAACAATAAACTCTGAATTTAGGTCTTTTTCTCCATGGATGGAGTGAGCAGGAAGTGGAAGTGAAAGTACTGGCTTAGGCAACACAGGGATGGCGGTACCATTACAGGAATGTCCTCTCATGACTGTACAGTTACAGGAATGTCCTCACAAGGCAGTCTCTGTTGACAGTCATGATTGCTTTCAGAAGCACGCACACACACACACACACACACACACACACACACACCAACCTGTCTTTTAATTTCCTTCGTACATTTTTTTGGGTCTTCAACGCTTCTTGCTTTGAACAGCCATCAAATCCTAATTGCTCCCCCCCCCCCCCCATCTCTCTTTGTTCACCATAAAACCTAATGAGTCTCAACCTGGTGTTAACTCATCACACAACAAGCCCCTGTCTCATTTCAGCTGCTAGTGCTCGTGTGGGGAAATTAATTGGAGCACTTAAATATTTATGGCGAAGCACTGGAGCTATGCGCATGCCCCCCCCCCCCCCCCCCCCCCCCCCCCCCGCCTCTCCAGGGTCCTGTTTGAGAGCTTACCTCCGCAGCTCCAGGTGATTACAACCTGTAATTGCGGCAGTCGGAATAGCCAAATCACCTGAACCCTGACAAGCCAGATATTTACTCAGCTCTCTGCTAATGGCAAGCAATCCCCCCCCCCCCCCCCCCCCCCAGCACCAGCACCCCCACCCCCACCCCACACAGAACCGCACTGTACGCTAACAGGCCTAACCTGTACGCTACCTGTATGCTAACAGGCTGTATGCTAACAGGCTGTACGCTAACAGGCTGTATGCTAACAGGCTGTATGCTAACAGGCTGAGAAACTGCAGCACACGTGTCTGTCTCCATCGATAAAAATAATACCTGGCTTGTACACATGAACTGGATCATGCCATGTACACGGCAAAACATTTTTAGTGTGAATTTACCTCTAACAGAGTTTATCAGAGTCCAGATTCTGTTATCAAATTTACTCTCTTTAAGAGATTCTGTTTCAGAGTCCTGACCAGTCCTGCTCCTACAGATCTACCGTCCTGTATTTACTGAACGTTTTACTGTTTGAGGTTTTTTGAGAATGTTTTTTAGCATTTCAAAGTAACATGTGGTAGGTGAAGTGAAACAGGTTGTGTACACATAAACGATCCCCAAACACTGAACCTGGCCCAGCGGGATCAGCCAATCACGTGCCAGCTTCTCATGTTGCACAATGGGATGAATGTCTCCCGAGCGTCACCCCCTCTGCTGTTTCATTTTACTGGAATAATAGAAAAATGTTTATGTATGTGACCTTTAATTAACCTGGTAGGTCGCCTGGGATGTTCCCAGGTCGTCACGGCGACAGGGAACTAGGTGTGCAATGAATGTGAGGTATTGTTAAGCGAATCAGATGCACACGGTGGATGAGGAGGTGGCCACCGACAGCTCTTCCAGCAGACACTTCATATCCTGTGGGGTGGGTCAGGTGGGGGGGTGGGGGGGGAAGGGTGGGGAGGGCGGGGGGGGGGGCAGTGTCTTAACAGGTCGAGCCACCCCGAGGCCCAGATTGCTCTTTTCTAAGCTTCTGCTGTGTGAATTGAAACTGTCGCTGTGGGGCTAAAACAGACAGTGTTATTATCTCTCCACGGCACAGACCGCAAATGCAGTTTTTTTTCCCGCATTATTTGTGGTACAGGCATGTGCCCTGAGGCTTGGCCCGGGTTAGGACTGGGATAACTCTGCAGTGTGGCTCCTTACTTTTTCAGATGTTCTGTTTAATGCCTGTATGTATCCTTCCTCCCACAGTGAAACTGTGGTAACCATGGTAACCCGGGTGTGTTCTTATCCCCCCCCACAGCCCCGCCCCGCCTTGCGCCCCCCCCCCCCCCCCCCCCCCCCCCCAGCAGTGGAATGGAGCAGTGATGAATGGGGACGCCCCCCCCAGCAGCCCCGAGCCGTCTTCCTGCCCCCTGCCCGACTGGAGGGAGTTCTGTGAGCTGCACGCTCGGGCGTCCGCCTCCGACTTCGCCCACAAGTTCCGCCGCTTCCTGAGCGAGAACCCGTGCTACGACTCGCCGGGCGCCGACGCCTCCTTCTCCCAGCACTTCGCCCGCCACTTCCTGGACTGCTTTTCGGCCGAGCTGAGCCAGCCGCCCCCCTCGGGCTCCCCCGCCGGGCCCAAGTACAGCATCGTCCCGTTCGTGGGCATCCAGAGCTGCCCGCTGCCCTACGACCTCTACCAGCGCCGCAAGGACGCCGGAGCCTCCAGCGAATCGCTGGACAGCATGGACAGCGCCGCCGGCAACCCCCCGCCCCGGGCCCCGCCCCCCGGCCCCAAGGCTTCGGCCCTCGGCCAATCGCGGAGCACGGAGGACGTGTCGGCGGGGCACCCCAAGGCCAAGTTCAAAAAGGGCTTCTCCCTGCGCAACATGAGCCTGTGCGTGGTGGACGGGGTGCGGGAGATCTGGCACCGCCGGGCCTCGCCCGAGCCCGAGGGGGGCCGGCGGGCCAACGGGGGCCCGCGCCTGCGGCTGTGCCGGTCGGCGCCGGCGCAGAGGGCGGAGCTTCTGGAGATCCAGCGCGAGGGCGCGCTGCGCTACATGGTGGCGGACGACGCCACCTGCATGGGCGGCTCGCTGTGGCAGAAGTGCCGGCTGCTGCTGCGCAAGTCCGGCCCCCGCGCCGAGGGCGAGCGCTTCCTGCTCGAGTTCTACGTCCCGCCCAAGGTACCGCCCCCCCCCAGAGCCACGCCCACCGCCCCCCAGAGCCACACCCACTACCACCCCCAGAGCCACACCCACTGCCCCCCCCAGAGCCACACCCACCACCCCCCCCCCCAGAGTCACGCCCACCACCCACCATGACCCTACTGCCCCCCCCCAGAGCCACACCCACTGCCCCCCCCAGAGCCACACCCACCACCGCCCCCCCAGAGTCACGCCCACCACCCCGCCATGACCCTACTGCCCCCCCCAGAGCCACGCCCACCACCCCGCCATGACCCTACTGCCCCCCCCAGAGCCACGCCCACCACCACCCCCAGAGCCACACCCACCACCCCCCCCCCCCCAGCTCCCCCAGAGCCACACCACCACCCCCCGCCCCCCCAGAGCCATGCCCCCCTCCCTCCCCCCCCAGAGCCCCGCCCATTGCCGCCGCCATCGCCGCCATGACCTTTCTCACCGCACCGTATCTCACTGATGGTGGCATGAGGTGTCACAAATCCCAAAAATGGGAGGAGCTGTCACATGCTTTTTAACGCGAACCAATCGTTGTGTCTTGCTATGCAGAGAGGCATTTTGATTGGTTCAGACAAGTCAGAAAAATGACAGGTCACTGTAGCTGGCAGTGAGCGGCTCCAGGGCTTTTATGATTGGTTTACTGTGACATTCATAAAATTGGCACAGTTTTTGACAAGTATCTCAAATATACTTTACAAGTACTGAGTAACCTGTGTGAGTGTGAGTACAGTGTGTGTAAATGCTGAGTAACCTGTGTGAGTGTGAGTACAGTGTGTGTGAACACTGAGTAACCTGTGTGAGTGTGAGTACAGTGTGTGTAAATGCTGAGTAACCTGTGTGAGTGTGAGTACAGTGTGTGTAAACACTGAGTAACCTGTGTGAGTGTGAGTACAGTGTGTGTAAATGCTGAGTAACCTGTGTGAGTGTGAGTACAGTGTGTGTGAACACTGAGTAACCTGTGTGAGTGTGAGGACGGTGTGTAAACTGAGTAGCCTGTGTGAGTTTGATTGAGTCTGAAAGCGAGGTAGAGGCAGGTAAGCCTTCAGCTGTTGGTACAGGGCAGGTTGCTCAGCAGTTTTGAGTGACAGGAACATCGGTAGGAAAGCTCAGTGGCCACGCCCTGCTAGGCCCCTCCCCCTGAGGAGCTCCTGCTGCAGGCCCTGGTTGTGGGGACACCTGATCTCTGTGACATTTAGAAAAACCAACAACACGGCTCCCTATCCTGCTGCCAGGATGTGTGTTTTACATATTACACAGAACAACAGGATCTATGCTGACAGGAAACCCCACCAAGAAAAAACAAAAAAAGGGACAAGAACAGATATAATTTTAATTATGTATTTGAATTTATAATTTGAATTTGTTTTTTCCCCTCAACAAACTCTTCTTTGTATTTTTAGACAGAAGTAGTTTGAGTAAATTATACAGTGTGGCCTGTCAGGATGTCTCCGCAGAGGTTCATTGTGAGTGTGAGTGTGAGTGTGTGTGTGTGTGTGTGTGTGTGTGTGTGAGTGTGTCTGTGTGTGTGTGTGTGTGTGTGTGTGCGGAGAGTGTAGGTCTGGTATTAGCTAACACCTGCTACCTCAGGTTCCTGTCCCCTCTGACCCGGTTCAGTGCTGCAAACCCGTCTTGCTGTGACTGCTGTCCTTCATGGGTGTGGCGTTTCGCCTTGTTTCTGATTCTCTAAAGTCAGTCGTTTCCGCTTCATCGACATTTAAAAGCATAAAGTGCTTAGGCGTAGAAATGCGATGTTCTTCTGTGGCCGTTTCTCAGAAACAGTATTTTTTTCTGCTGTGGAAAAACAGGAAATGCGCCTTCAATTCAGCAGCTATGATTCAGACATTTGGGAGGCTTTGGGCTGGATTCAGTCAATGTTTGCTAAATGCAATAAATCAACGCCTGTATCTGTTTCTTCACAAACAGTTTGTCTCGTTCAGCAATCACTAGAAATCCACCAGAAATTCACTAGAGACGTGAAACACTTGCAGTGTACAATGTGAGTGTATTGTGACAGGTTCTTTGTTAAATGCGATATGCAGAAAATACAATTTAATGTATTGAAATAATTTGCTTGTAAGTCAGACTTATAAGACGAATGCTGATTGAAAACAGGCCTTTATTTTCAGAAAACAGCTGGAGTTGTAATGAGTTTGGAGAAGTGAAATGAATGAGGGAAGAAAGAGACTCTCGGTTTGAGTGTGACATGATGATGTCATGATGATGTCACTTCCTCGGCGATGGCCGCTGTGGCGCTCAGTGCACACACTGAGTCATCCACGATCGCGGTTATTACTCCTGAGCTCGTAAATGTGACACGCCGCTTTCATTGACTGATCATCAGCCCCCGGCTCTGTGCCGTCTGCCATGGATTCTTACGCTGCACTTCCTGTCTGCATTCCGGACCAACTAAGCAAGCCGTTAATCTCGCTCCGGCAAAAAAAAGGGAAGCGTAGATTTACGCCCAAATTCGCCAGAAACCGTGAATATCTGTTTCTTTTTGATGATGAAGGGATGCAGTGGTCTGAGCAGGAAGTGGACAGTGACACAGACTGCTACTATAAAAGCCTGTACTACTGTTTGGCTTAATCAACAGAATCTGCATTTACAAGCTTAATGCAACAGAGACCTACAAATATAACGGGTGACAAATTCAGTTCAGACTCCCGAGGAGTTCCAGAGGAATGGGGGTGGGGGGTGGGGGGAGGGGTGCCTGGCCCCCAAATTCCAAAAACAAATTTAAAAAGCTTTCATTTTGTGTTCTCTACATTTCTGGATTCTTCAAAGGAACCAAGTGAATCTTTCTGTAATTACTGGCTTCTGCTTTGGCACTAATTGCGGACACAGTGGAGGCATTACGGTGATTACTCCAACGCGTGGGAGCAGGTTGTGATGTTCAGTCCGCATGCAGGAGGGAGGCCAGGCATTGGGCATAGCGGCCGTTGGCTTTTCTGCAGAGCGCAGCCATTATCGCTCCGGGGATTATTTGAGAGAATAAATGACAGCTGGTTCTGGGGCTTGTCTGCGCAGTGCACTGGGATTAGCCTGCGACAGCCTCGCTGTGCCCTGTGTGCTGGGGCACTGAGTGCGCTGCCTCGTAAGCCACTCCAGACGAGGGCGTCCGCTCAGGCCTAACTGTAAATGTTAATTACTTCTCAACTGATGCTAATTACTACCAACACGATGAATCATCCGGTCTGCGCGTGTCACAGGGATCCAGTCTGCGCGTGTCACAGGGATCCGGTCTGCGCGTGTCACAGGGATCCGGTCTGCGTGTGTCACAGGGATCCGGTCTGCGCGTGTCACAGGGATCCGGTCTGCGCGTGTCACAGGGATCCGGTCTGCGCGTGTCACAGGGATCCGGTCTGCGCGTGTCACAGGGATCCAGTCTGCGCGTGTCACAGGGATCCGGTCTGCGCGTGTCACAGGGATCCGGTCTGCGCGTGTCACAGGGATCCGGTCTGCGCGTGTCACAGGGATCCGGTCTGCGCGTGTCACAGGAATCCAGTCTGCGCGTGTCACAGGGATCCAGTCTGCGCGTGTCACAGGGATCCAGTCTGCGCGTGTCACAGGGATCCGGTCTGCGCGTGTCACAGGGATCCAGTCTGCGCGTGTCACAGGGATCCAGTCTGCGCGTGTCACAGGGATCCGGTCCATGCGCGTGTCACAGGGATCCAGTCTGCGCGTGTCACAGGGATCCAGTCTGCGCGTGTCACAGGGATCCGGTCTGCGCGTGTCACAGGGATCCAGTCTGCGCGTGTCACAGGGATCCAGTCTGCGCGTGTCACAGGGATCCGGTCTGCGCGTGTCACAGGGATCCGGTCTGCGCGTGTCACAGGGATCCGGTCTGCGCGTGTCACAGGGATCCGGTCTGCGCGTGTCACAGGGATCCAGTCTGCGCGTGTCACAGGGATCCGGTCTGCGCGTGTCACAGGGATCCGGTCTGCGCGTGTCACAGGGATCCGGTCTGCGCGTGTCACAGGGATCCAGTCTGCGTGTCACAGGGATCCAGTCTGCGCGTGTCACAGGGTGCGTTCAGACAGAAACAGGAAGCACCTTCCCCCGCACTGCACCTGAGGGTAGCACAGGTGTGGGGCTCTGGAGGGTAGCACAGGTGTGGGGCTCTGGAGGGTAGCACAGGTGTGGGGCTCTGGAGGGTAGCACAGGTGTGGGGCTCTGGAGGGTAGCACAGGTGTGGGACTCCTGAGGGTAACACAGGTGTGGGGCTCTGGAGGGTAGCACAGGTGTGGGGCTCCTGAGGGTGACACAGGTGTGGGGCTCTGGAGGGTAGCACAGGTGTGGGACTCTGGAGGGTGACACAGGTGTGGGGCTCTGGAGGGTAGCACAGGTGTGGGGCTCTGGAGGGTGACACAGGTGTGGGGCTCTGGAGGGTGACACAGGTGTGGGGCTCTGGAGGGTAGCACAGGTGTGGGGCTCTGGAGGGTGACACAGGTGTGGGGCTCTGGAGGGTAGCACAGGTGTGGGGGTCTGGAGGGTGACACAGGTGTGGGGCTAGAGGTCAGTGTCATAAAATGTAGTCACCATATATTTAGCATGCATTTGTAGTTTCCAAGCCAACAGCACCAATTAAAATCTATGTTTTATACATTTCTCATACATTATGTGTATTGTTTCTATACTTTCTGTTGCTAAAGCATGCCTTTTTCATGTATTTTTTAACTGACATACATTGTACAAAAAGAGGGCAGTCCCAGTTTTTGCCCTCTAACAAAAAAAAAACCAAGAATAAAGGAGAAGATTTATTTGGGTCAATAATAAAAACAAACCCTGATTTTTTACACTACGCATATATTATATTATATATTATAGCACCAGGAACTCCTGTTTAGTGCCAGAACCCCCTGTAGGTAAGGAGCAGAGAGCACAGAAGGAATGCAGGAGCTGAGTATCTGGTTGTTCTATAGAACCTGTGGCAGTTATGCTGCTTTTTATGATGATGGTTAAAACTTTTTCTTGCACCTCTCCCCCCGCCCCCCAGTCCTCCAAGCCCAAAGTGTGCGTCCCTCTGTCGGCCATCGTGGAGGTGAGGACCACTATGCCTTTGGAGATGCCTGACAAGGACAACACCTTTGTGCTGAAGGTACGGCCTGAGGTTCTTTGCTGTAGGCTTGTGTCTGTGTCTGTGCGCGCGCACACGCTTGTGTGTGTGTGTGTGTGTGTGTGCGTGTGTGTGTGTGTACGTGTGCCTCTGTGTGTGTGCGTTTGTGTGTGTGTGTGTGTGTGTGTGTGTACGTGTGCCTCTGTGTGTGTGCATTTGTGTGTGTGTGTGTGCGCACGCACGCGTTTGTGTGTGCGTGTGTGTGCGTCTGTGTGTGTGCCTCTGTGAGTGTGTGTGTGTCTGTGTGTGTGTGTGTGTGTGTGTGTACGTGTGCCTCTGTGTGTGTGTGTGTGTGTGTGTGTGTGTATGCGCGCACGCGTTTGTGTGTGCAGAGGGGTACATTATTTTTTTTAACATGTGAGCGCTGGTGGTAGGCGGTTGGGGCTGAGCGTGCTGTTTCTGGCGCAGGTGGAGAACGGAGCGGAGTACATCCTGGAGACCATCGATTCGCTGCAGAAGAACTCCTGGGTCGCGGACATCCAGGACTGCATCGACCCCGGGTGAGAGCACAAAGCCTGCTTTACCTTTCTGAGCGCTGGCAGGAGGAGCTCGGGTCACCCGGGTAGGAGGGCTTTGTTAGATTATTCTCTCTTCCTGCGCAGTGTAATATCAGTGCTGTAAAGGTCAGTGTTATTGTGTTATAAAAGGCCAGCATCCCTACAGGGTCCAGTTTAAGCCAGGACATCACAGGCAACATGTTTTCATCAAATACACACTGCTGGACTCATGTACTATTGCTACTATATCTGATGGGTTTTTATATATGTGTTTATATGTGTGTGTGTGTGTGTGTGTGTGTAGGAACAGTGGAGATGATATAGTGCCTGTGTGTGTGTGTGTGTGTGTCTTCACAGGGACAGTGGAGATGATATTGATATTGCTGTGTGTGTGTGTGTTTTGCAGAGACAGTGGAGATGATATTGCCTGTGTGTGTGTGTGTGTGTGTTTGTAGGGACAGTGGACATTATATTAATATTGCCTGTGTGTGTGTGTTTATAGGGACAGTGGAGATGATATTACCTGTGTGTGTGTGTGTTTGTAGGGACAGTGGACATTATATTAATATTGCCTATGTGTGTGTGTGTGTTTGTAGAGACCGTGGAGATGATATTGCCTCTGTGTGTGTTTGTGGGGACAGTGGACATTATATTAATATTGCCTGTGTGTGTGTTTGTAGGGACAGTGGGGATGATATTGAGTTGACATCATGTCCTCATGGTCAGCCTCCCAGAGAGTTTCCCATAGTCTCCTCCTGCAGCTGTGAGCTCCTGTCTGAAGGTGGGTCCATCTAACACTCCAAAATTACACCCGACAACCCAACCCAAACCTGCAGGCACTGCTGCCCTCCAGGTCAGGGGTTCAAGGTTCCCTTTCTGACGTTTTCTGTTTTTCTGGACAGGTGTACACAGAGCACCTGAGAGGCTATGCTCAGCTGCTTCGGACCACTACAGCACCCCCTCTGGCCGTTTTCGGGAGTGCACCCTCACACAGCACCCCACTCACATCCCACTGGAGCGCTTCCTTCAGCTGCCAGAGGCCCAGGGGCCCACCCCCCCTGCCGGTACATCTGCAGTGCATTATGGGTCACGTTTTCAGTTGCAGCAGTTACAGACTGTGTTGTATAGTTTTTATTTTCTGTGTATCACTCCTAAAGAACAACACACCAGTTTAATGAGGCACAGAAGGTTTATTGAGAGAATAAAACGTGTATAAAATTATATCCACATGTTTGTAGAGTACCTTCGGTTCAGTGAATGTGCTGATATATTTCTGGGTTCAGGATTAACAAGGACGAGAGGTGTACAGTAGGAATTTTGAAGGCCAACGCCTCATAGTCTGGGTTGTGGAGGTTGGGGATGTAAGACACACCATCTTGCCATTACCTGTGCAGTTTGACCTCTGACCCTTTCTGCTGTGGTTTTTTGCTCAGGGGGCCAGACGGAGGGGGCCCCCGAGGCGCAGGGGGACCCCAGCCTGGCGGGGTACCCCTGGTTCCACGGCACGCTGTCGCGGGTCCGGGCGGCCCAGCTGGTGCTGGCGGGCGGGGCCCGGAGTCACGGGCTCTTCGTGATTCGGCAGAGCGAGACCCGCCCCGGGGAGTACGTCCTCACCTTCAACTTCCAGGGCAAGGCCAAGGTGAGCGCGCGGGCCAATGGGAGGCTCCAGCGCTGCATTACACTGCAGCATGCCCACTGCCATGGCCACGCCCCTATGAATATTCAGGAGATTAATCGGAATGTTCCAGCTTAACTGACCAGGGGGGGGACTTTTCATTGTTCGAGAAATTAACCGGCATGTTGTGTACAAAGATGGCGTTTTGCCCTTAATGAACCGGTAAAAGACGAGTCTTAATCAGGGGTCAGAAGTTCAGGGGTTTAACTAAACTAGATAGGAATGCTATTTTATCTACTAATTCTGGCAGGAAATTTCGAAGAAATGTTGATGTTGCTGTATGAATATAGATGTGCCTGGTCTGTCTCTAGCATCCAGTGGGTTGGAAGAACACACTAATCTGTCTGACGGGAAATCCAGCCTCTTCTCCCCAAATGCTCATCTGTCAGGAATTTGGGATTCCTTCTTCCTGTGCTGTTACACTAGTCTGTAACAAAATGCCAAAGCTGGACCTGTTGTCCAAACCGTTGTGAATGTTAGGGTGTGCTCACATGCAAAATTAATAACTGATTTACCACACGAGCTGAGGAACGGGCTTCTAGAGCGCAATCGTGTCAAGGTGAACGTTCCCCCAACAGGAGAGGAATTTTCCTACGGTCCCTAAGGGTCTGGTGGCCCATATAGCAGCTGTAATGAGTGAGACTGTGGATCCCTAACCCTTCTCCTTCTCTTCAGTGCGTTTCTGTCTCCTCCTGTATCTGTGGAGCAGCTGGTTTTACTCTGCAGGTCTCTGGATAATGGTGCTTATGATGATGATGATGATGAAGGTGATTGAGGTGATTGAGGTGATTGGCCAGGTGTAACCCAGCCCCCCCCCCCCCCCCCCCCCCCCCCCACAGCACCTGCGGCTGTCGGTGAACAGTAACGGCCAGTGCCACGTGCACCACCTGTGGTTCCAGACCGTGTCTGACATGCTGCGGCACTTCCACACCCACCCCATCCCCCTGGAGTCCGGAGGCTCTGCTGACATCACACTGCGCAGCTACGTGCAGACCCCACGAGCGCCTGCAGGTACTCACACACACACACACACTCACACACACACTCACACACTCACACTCACACTCACACTCACACACACACACACACACACACTCACACACACACACACACACACACACACACTCACACTCACACCTACACACTCACACACACACACACACACACACACACACACCCTGTGCACGCCTGCAGGTACACACACACACACACACACACACCTGTACACACACATACACATGCACTTCTACACACAGATACACACACACACACTCTCACACTCACACCTACACACTCACACACACACACACACACACACACACACACACACACACACACACACCCCGCGCACGCCTGCAGGTACACACACACACACACACACACTTGTACACACACATACACAGACACAGACACACACTCACCTACAGTATTTACACACTTAAACACTTGCATACGCACACCCATCTATACGCTGACTTACACATACAAGCACATGCTTGCACTCACACACACACAAACACGTGCGTACACACACCTTTGTATACACACACTCTCGCATATACACACAGACTGTGTTCATGACCAGGCCTCAGCACCCCCTGCTGGTCATGTTTCAGTGTTGCCACGCAACTGCAGACCGTTGCACAACCCGAGAGGGGAAGTGTGACTGAGGGCCGTTGTGTACCCGCGCTCAGGCCCCAGCTGTGGCAGGTAAACGAGCGCTTTTAAAACCCTGGGGTCTTGGGGGGCAGTTGTGTAACACAGCCAGCCTCCCCCCCCCCCCCCCCACAGCTGCCTTTTGGGGGCCCCTGGAACCCCGTTATGTCCACAGCCTGGTCTGAATGATTTAAACTCTTCAGACGGCCACTTTTAGGAGCCTGTCTTCAGGGGGGAATAACCAAATATTCAGCATAAATCAAATGGCTATTTTCAAAAAGCATTATGGTGTGATTTAAGCAGGGCTGTGCGTTTGTGTGACGTCCTGCAGCTGTGAGTGAGTGTTTTATGGCTCCTGATGGATCCGTAAGGAACTGTGTAGCCAGGAAACAAAGAGCAAAGCATCCCCCTTCCTCAGGAGCAGGTCCAGGCCCGCGATATAAATTTGGACACTTCAGAAGTCCTTTTGCGTAAAAGATCATTCATGATTCAAACCAGCACAGTAGCGAGACTGCTAGGAGGCGGGGGGGGGGGGGGGGGTCAGGAAGGCCAGGGGAAGGGGGAGCACTGATGGATTGTGGGTTTTTCTCTGGAGGGAAGAAAACAGAGAAACGCAGTAAACCTGCCATGGTCTCCCCCCCTGCCCCCCCCCCCTGCCCCCCAGGCCCACGTGTCCTGGCAGGGGCTGAATGCTCTCCATTGGGGGAGAACAGGCTTCTCCTGCTGTGGCACTTTAGCATGCAGCGCTAGCTCCCACTAGCCAGCTCGCGCACAGAGCCCACCTCTGTTTCTGCCGCAGGCTTTGGCGTACACCACCCCATCACTGTTGTTTGAGTGAGTAATAAATAAATAAATATACCGTTTTATTGACTTGCGCTGACTGATGTGATGTATTGAAACCGGGGGGGGGGGGGGCTCCTTTGCTTTTATTGTCCGCTTCAGATGCACTCCCCCCTTTGCACGGCCCATAAAATAAATGTTTGCTCCTGAGTCAGGGAGGGGGGGCGGGGGGGCAGGGGGCAGGGGGGCGGGGGGGCAGGGGGGCGAGGCCTTTCCGGAGTGAAATACGCGCGTCGGAGAAGCCGTCCTCCTCCGGGAGAGAGAGCCACGCCAGGAGAACAGGGCTGTGAGTGTCTGGGGCACAATGTCCTGCGTAGAGCCAGAGAGAGAGAGAGAGAGAGAGAGAGAGAGAGAGCGTGTTATCCCACATTAATGCAGGAGAACCTCCCTCCTGTCCCGTGTTAGAGAGAGAGAGAGAGAGAGAGAGAGAGAGAGCGTGTTATCCCACATTAATGCAGGAGAACCTCCCTCCTGTCCCGTGTTAGAGAGAGAGAGAGAGAGAGAGAGAGAGAGCGTGTTATCCCACATTAATGCAGGAGAACCTCCCTCCTGTCCTGCGTTAGAGAGAGAGAGAGAGAGAGAGCGTGTTATCCCACATTAATGCAGGAGAACCTCCCTCCTGTCCCGTGTTAGAGAGAGAGAGAGAGAGAGAGAGAGAGAGAGAGAGAGAGAGAGAGAGAGAGAGAGAGAGAGAGAGCGTGTTATCCCACATTAATGCAGGAGAACCTCCCTCCACCACACATGCTCCTCCTGGCCTTCTCTAAAATAAATAAATAAATACAGAGGTGCGCTCGGCTGGTTGTGTCCCGGCCGCCTGTCTGTTCCCATCAGCTCTGTGTGGTGAGCGCGCGTGAAGCTGCCACATCGCCTCCTTATCAAAACCCACGGCCTCTCTCTAACTCTCCAGAGTCCTCGTGCTGCTCGCTCTCTCTCGCTCGCTCACTCTCTCTCTCCCTCTGCAGCGCTACCTCCGCTCGTCCCCCAGCTCGCTCACTCAGAAGCTCGGGGGGTGCGCGTCTGACTGCCCTGACGCAACGGTGGCCTGCCTCACAACCGCGATGCCCCGATTACACGCGTGTTCAAGCACGCGCGCCATAGGAGGATACGGAAGCCATTACACACCACCGAACATCTGCTTGGTTCACCTCCCCCCCCCCCCCCCCCCCCCCCGCATTTTAAGCCGTACAGTAGAGATTTCTGCAAGGCCCTTCATAAATAATGTAGAGTGTGCGGACCCTTCTCCTCGACACACAGTGCCGTTTTCCTGAGGAAGTGCCCGCAGTGCAGCGATGCTGTGCTCAGAATGTGCTCGTGAAAGGAGCTGCTGCAGGCCGAGGGTCCAGAGAGGGGCCAGCTGCACACAGGCCAGTTAAATGGGGCGTGCAGGTACCCTGTGGGCTATTACAGGGTCCCGGTGCTCCTCCTGGAAGATTTTAACAGCGCCTGTCAGCCGCAGCGTAACAGATTTCACCCAGCGGTGCTGTAAGGGGGGGGGGAGGTTAGGGAGATTCCAACAGCCCTGAGTGACAGGGGCCCTCAAAAAACACAGGATTCTCTGGGGTGGTGGGGCCCACAGTGAGATCTGGTGGGACCCCTGCCCTTAACCCCTGGGTTGGGGGGGGTTTCCTTGTGTCATGGAATGGTCTGATTCTGGGCATCGCCGTTGAGCATGCTCAGTGTCTCACACTGTCCCCTCCTCCCCTCAGACGCAGGTGTGACCCCGTCCTCAGGTGTGGCTCCGCCCCCGGGTGCGACTCCGCCCCCGGGTGTGACTCCACTCGCTCCCGCCTCCAGAGAGCCGTCCTGTCGGAGCGAGCAGCACCAGCCCGCGCACTACTTCTCCGGGACCGCCCCGCCCCCCGGGAGCACGCCCACCGAGGCCCCGCCCCCGCCGCCTGGCTCCTCCTCCTCCTCCCCCACCGGCCCGCCCCCCTTCCCCCGGGGAGAGGGAGGGGGGCTGCGGAGTCGCAGCAACAGCTCCGAGCGCCTGCTGGAGCCCCCTAGTGGCGCGGCGGAGGACTACCAGGACAGCGAGGGCACCCGGCGGGCGAGGGCCGTGGAAAACCAGTATTCCTTCTACTGAGGCCCGGAATTCCCGGGACTCGGCCTCCTCTTCCCGACTGAGCCACAGGGAACGCCGGAATACTCCTTCCTCCCAGGTAACGGGTGGCAAGGAAATGCTGCAGATCCGCATTGTCCAAAATAACTAATAATATTTACATTACATTACAGGCATTCAACAGACACTCTTATCCAGAGTGACTTACACAACTTTTTATTTTTCATAACAATAATAATAATAATAATAATAATAATAATAATAATAATAATAATAATTGATTGCAGTTATAAAGCTCTTTTCATGATTTCAAAGTGCTTTTCAGCAAAGGGGGGGGAACTGACCTCCACCCCCTCCTGGGTGATCCGCGGCAGCCATTTTGTGCCATAGCTGAGGGGGGGGAGACAGACAGGGCCAGTAAAATGGGATTTTTAATCAGGGAGTTTAGAAACCATTTAAAATCGCATCCAGTAGCTGTGTTCTCTGTGTGAGTCTGACTGTGTGGCTGGATGAAGGTGGGGCTCGTTCCAGTGTGGATGGCATTTGGTGAAGTGGGCGGGGTCTGGGGCGGGGTCTGGAGGCCAGAGCAGTCATGTGACTTTCATTCTCCAGACCACTTCCTCCTTCAACCTTTTCAAACCTCTGGAAATTTAAATATTCCCTGTCGCTCCTCACTTATCGAGAGTACATATGACCCGGTTGTTTTCGCTGTCCGACTCTCCGGTGTATGTTCTTGTTTGTGGAAGCTTTTTCCAGTCGGCTGTGGAAATATTCTCCGTCCCCAGACCCCAGAAGTCTCCGCTGAGGCGGCCTGTAGAGAGAGGGCAGTGCTTTCTTTGTTTTTGTTTTCTTTAAAAGCCCTGAAACAGCAAAGCATCAAGTCAAAGCCGAGAACCTTAACAAGCGCGCTGCTGTTTACTGGAGGCTTGGAGCTGCCTGTCGTGGGCCAGCCGCTGGGCAGCCATTTTGCTTGGTCTGGAGTCAGAACATTAGAGCTGCCGCCACACAGCTGCGGCAGGTTGGGTGTGTTAACACTTCACTGGTGCTCACTTGCGCTGTCAAACAATGCACATTTTTCCTGATTATCTCACAGTACAACTATTTATCTTCAAAAAAGAACAAATTCGTATGAAAGGATTTAGCTTTTGTTTTTTTCCCGTATGGATGCAGCTTTGCTCCTCCGTAGTGCGTGTTGATCGAAGTGTTCTGGTCCTTGCGGTGGCAGGCAGGATCTGCAAGAGGTCCAGAGCAGCTGCATTTACACCGCTATGCTAACGCTGAGCGCTAGTGTGTACTGGTGCATTCTGCATTTACGCCGCTACGCTAACGCTGAGCGCTAGTGTGTACTGGTGCATTCTGCATTTACGCCGCTACGCTAACGCTGAGCGCTAGTGTGTACCGGTGCATTCTGCATTTACACCGCTATGCTAATGCTGAGCGCTAGTGTGTACCGGTGCATTCTGCATTTACACTGCTATGCTAACGCTGAGCGCTATTGTGTACCGGTGCATTCTGCATTTACACCGCTATGCTAACGCTGAGCGCTAGTGTGTACCGGTGCATTCTGCATTTACACCGCTACGCTAACGCTGAGCGCTAGTGTGTGCCGGTGCATTCTGCATTTACACCGCTACACTAACGCTGAGCGCTAGTGTGTACCGGTGCATTCTGCATTTACACCGCTACGCTAACGCTGAGCGCTAGTGTGTACCGGTGCATTCTGCATTTACACCGCTATGCTAACGCTGAGCGCTAGTGTATGCCAGTGCATTCTGCATTTACACCGCTATGCTAACGCTGAGCGCTAGTGTGTGCCGGTGCATTCTGCATTTACACCGCTATGCTAACGCTGAGCGCTAGTGTGTGCCGGTGCATTCTGCATTTACACCGCTACGCTAACGCTGAGCGTTAGTGTGTGCCGGTGCATTCTGCATTTACACCGCTACGCTAGCGCTGAGCGCTAGTGTGTGCCGGTGCATTCTGCATTTACACTGCTACGCTAACGCTGAGCGCTAGTGTGTGCCGGTGCATTCTGCATTTACACCGCTACGCTAACGCTGAGCGCTAGTGTGTGCCGGTGCATTCTGCATTTACACCGCTACGCTAACGCTGAGCGCTAGTGTGTACCGGTGCATTCTGCATTCACACCGCTACGCTAACGCTGAGCGCTAGTGTGTGCCGGTGCATTCTGCATTTACACTGCTACGCTAACGCTGAGCGCTAGTGTGTGCCGGTGCATTCTGCATTTACACCGCTACGCTAACGCTGAGCGCTAGTGTGTACCGGTGCATTCTGCATTTACACCGCTATGCTAACGCTGAGCGCTAGTGTATGCCAGTGTGTCCAGGGGCCCCGTTTGGGGGGGGGTTGAAGTGAGGTCAGCCCCTCAGAGGCCTAAAAGCTTCAGCATGCTTCAGACCAACTGGCTCATACGTCGCGTTGCTCGACCATATCGGGCAGTGCTGTTATTCATACCTTTTCTGAAGTGGCTTGACTCAAAGGTGGATTGAGATGCTGTCCGTCATGGAGAGGGGGTGGGATTATAACAGGAGGTAGTCATAGGCACAAGAGAGGTTCTGTTTGCTGTTTTAAATCTCCATCCAAGAATTCAGCAACTTCTGGCTGTTGTGATGCAAAGAGAGATTGCGCATATTGGCAAACGCACTCAGGTTTTCCTCTAAGCGATCCATGCGAGCGGTGCAGTTCTGCTTCTTCTGACGTGTTTTGCCGTTTTAAGACCTTGCAGACCACCTCAAACCCCACCTACTGCACACCTGGCCAATCACCGCGGAGCGTGGGCAGACTTTGGAATGTTGGAATGGTTGGTCCAATCCGACTGTCCAAGGGAGCTTTCCGATGCTCTCCGACATTCCAAACAGCAGTTGCTCTGAAGCGTGCAGTCGCCTTAACAGTAAACAAACTGGCCAGCAGTCTGAGTCTTTGGCGTGAGGTTCCAGGTGCAAAGTCGCTCGTGCTTTTAACTGGACCTGGCCAGCCTCACCGTGGAAACACAGGTTTTTTTAGACGCTCTTCTGCGCATCACCCTTCGGCACGTCTAGGGGCCCAAAATCCCACTCCCCTCCCACAAACAGAAGCCCTCTCTCTCTCGAAAGGCTACACTCCACCCAATCTCACATCCACTGAATTTATGAGAGAGCGTCCAGGGAGAAGGTGAGAGTGAGTGAGGAGGGAGCGAGGAGCAGGCATGTCTGGTGTCTGTTTGTGTTCGATGAGGCTCCTGGGCGTTCTTCACCCGTAGCTCCATGCTAATTTGTCTCAGTGCCCATCGGATTCAGACCAGAGTTAATATGGATCCCCATTCTACAGCCCTACAGCCCTATGGGCATCTTTGTCAATATCTCTGGGGCATGTTGTGATCTGTGACACCTTGTATGACCAGCAGAGGGCGCCAGAGAGGCAGGTGGTCGCTCTGCCACTGGGTGAGGGAACATTAGTTACTGTTCATGTGCCAATTTGAGATATTTCTAGAAAGTATTTATTTATCAGCCATTGTAAATTACATAATCTTTTTTTTTTTGTTTGTTTTATTATTTGTAGTATTTTCTGAATTTTATTTAATTTTTTTTTTTTTTTGTGTGTGAACAAACCCTTCCAGTTCATTGTTAAATCAGATCTGTTCACACAAAGCAGGGATATACCCTGGCCTGCATTGTAAAATTTTGTCTTTCTTTTTGAACCATTTAAAGCTGCCTCCTTGTGTTTGTTCCGGTGTTCATTTTTTTAAGAAACTATTTTTTAAGGCTGAATTTTGTTGTCCGGCTGAGTTTTAAAGAGTCCGTGCACTTTTTGTACAAAGTGATGTACTTGATGTACTACTTTATATTTCTGTGAATAAAACTGGTGAACAATCTGTTTAAAAACTGCTGGTCCTTCCTTCATTACTGTGAAGCTACCGCTTGTTCGGGGAAAATTTTGGATAAACACAATCTGTTTACAAATCGAGCCTTACTCCCAGTTTTGGCCTCACAAGCCCAGTGTAAAGTGAAAATAAACAGCAATTTATCACTGTCACAGGAACCAAAGCTCAACACAGAAACATTTCCACCATGACCAGTAACCTCTCACTGGGATCTTGGTTGATCAAATATCATATATGGAAATAAGAAAGAAAAAATCCTGCAAGCAGACCTGGGTCAAACATTTCAAACCTAAGATCCTAAGATTGTGTTAAAGTTTGAAAACAGTCCTGCTGGTCCCTGAGCAACGTTCAATGAAACATTTTACCAACGAAAACATGCAATCATATGAAAGAAGACTTTTCTGAGTATACATGCTTTTTAAAAATATATAAATAGTTTTCAGGAATAAAAAGGCTGTCTAAAAGGTTTAAGTATTTCAAATAATTATTTGCCTAGGGTCTGCCTTTAAGCAGGACGTTTGACAATAAAAAAAATCATTCCAGAAGCAGTGTTTAAATGAATGCCCTCCTCAGGGTGAGATTTAGCCGTGTAGACATGTTTTACTCTTCACCACTGGTCTCATGGCTTGCTGCTCAGAAATAAAATTACATTTTTTTTTTTTTTTTTTTTTGGGGGGGGGGGGGGGGGGGGGAGTTGTGTCTGAAGAGGCTATATAGAAAGCATTATTGTACAGAATAAATCTGATCATCATTTTTCTTTTCCAAAATATTTTGTATTAGTAAAACAAACTACTGCCAAGTTGTTGGAATTAGTTATAGCACATTATCATGTATTTGTGCAGTAAATTTGAATTGTCATCTTATTTCCTTCTCCTAAATTTAAGAGGATAACATCATTGTGTTTTCATTGTCTATTACATCACGTGACATTGTCTATCATGTGATGTAAAAGTTTTCAGAGCATGGTTTAAAAAATTGATTTCTTTAGGACAGCCGAAAAAAAGGTACACAAAAATACAGAAAGCATATTCTTCAAATCTTTATTTTCCTGAAATACCTACACATCATGTGCGGTTTTCCATAGTAAATATAGTACAGAGCTTCCATGGTCTTATCAAGTGTTTAAAAGGACTTCTCTACAATAAAGGCACACTACTCGCGTTCTTTCAGAACCAAGGTTGGGTGAGTTACTTTTCCATTCAGGAAATACATTTTTTTTACATTAATGAACTGAATTTCTGCTCATTTGCAGAACTGAAACACAATTCTGATCAGAACTGTTCAGTACTTTGCTTACAGGTACTTATCCCTTTGCACATAACACCAGTTGTGTGTTCAACAAGGCCAATATTAGCAAACGTGCTTATAAATCTTTTTCAGTTCACCACGAATGTTTGCTAACAAAAGCTAACATTCGTAAGCAGCAAACGCAAACGGCTGGGGAGGGCGTTGAGTTCGACAAGTCGATAAGTCAATAATTTACCTGATACATTTGATGAAACAAAATACTTGTACCCAAACTTAAAAACAACCACTCTCATTGTAGCATCCGGCTTGATTATATCAACATAATTGTCAAATTAAATAGAACCTTTAATTTTAAATAATTCAACATTAACTGTTAGAAGAGATCAGCACGCTCCTGGCTGAAAGATCCTGGCTTGCTGTTTCCCTGGACTGGCTGCCCTGCGGATCATGGCTGATGGCACCGGAAGCACTCTGACAGGAAGCACTCTGACAGGAAGTGCTTCATACACAATCCATTTTCAGCCCCGATGACCACAGTGTGGACAGAACATCAATAACACAAAGCCTGCACCAATCAGACTTTTAATAACACAAAGCCTGCACCAATCAGACTTTTAATAACACAAAGCCTGCACCAATCAGACTTTTAATTACACTAAGCCTGCACCAATCAGACTTTTAATAACACAAAGCCTGCACCAATCAGACTTTTAATAACACAAAGCCTGCACCAATCAGACTTTTAATAACACAAAGCCTGCACCAATCAGACTTTTAATAACACAAAGACTGCACCAATCAGGCTTTTAATTACACAAAGCCTGCACCAATCAGGCCTTTCAGCCTTTCTGAGTGGAGGTTTCCTGAGTTAAGGTTTGTGCACTGCAGAGTTCCTAGGTGTGGTACTTTAGCACAGGGCTTGAATGTAGCGCCCTAAAGTAGCAGTTTTCTCACTGTTTGAATAATCGAATCAACTGTCACACACACACACACACACACACACACACACACACGTGCGGCACAGACAGTGGCTCTGCACACAGCAGCGCACCATTAGGGCCTTTTCCCATTCAATCTGAATAATACTACACGGATGTGCGGGGACACCTACGCAGACAGAGGTGCTGCCATAATCATTACGCAATGATTGTTGCCATGGAAACAAACTCCTGCAAACCTATGACTGCTCTCAGGAGCAGGGGCGCAAGCAACATTACATCCTGAACTTTGATTAACAAATAAAAGCAAGATTTTTTTTTATTATTCTTTTTTTAAATGAACACAGTTGGGCAGGTCCAGCAAATCCAACTTGTGAAACAGTGTAAAAAAAAGTGCTTGTGTTTACTTTGCAAGTCAAAATTAATGATTAATTCTGGCCAAAATGGTCATATCTTTATACAGCTATGATGGAAAGAGACATTGTTGTATTTTCAATGTTTACTTATTGCATAACCAGATACAAATTGTATTACGACACAGGGTGAACACTAGGTTATTATACTTGAACAAATCCATGTCACAGCGTAATAAGGTGCATGTGTCAAATCAGTAATCATCTTTGTGTCTGAGGGACTCAAATAAAGTTAATTCCAATTAGTTAAGTGGGAAAACCGTAATTTTGCCCAAAGGTTGCCCAAAATGTGTCTTCTGTACACTGTGGCCCAGAATGCTTTGGTCAGCCAGACAGAAAAAGCCAACTGGCACACTTTCGTTAATATTAATATTTAATATTGTGTAGACTGAACATTAAACAATGAAATGGGAAAAAGATTAATTAACAAAAGAACAGCTGGTTAGAGGTCTAATGAGGTACACAAGCTAAAGCTCACTCCAGCCGTGCAGCTGCTCTGTACAGACGCATAATAAAAGCCTTTAAGCCTTTATTAGGATCGGTACAGGTGAGCGATAAGAGGAAAACCCCCTCAGGTAAAGGTAGAGTCCACAGCACACACCTGGGCAAACCTGGTCCATGACTGGACATTCCGTACGTCATTACAGCTAACATTCATTCTCCTTCTCATGAAGCATAAATAAACCAAATGAGCAGAATAGATGTTTATTATACATCGCTTTGCTTCAGTTTCCCTGAAAAGATTCACTTAGCCAGTAATTTCACCTCGCTGAGTTATTATGCGTGGAAAGTGTCCACAAAGCCTGACCTGCTATCAGTTACAGCATTTCTCCTTTAAGGCTCTTAAATCAGTGCTTCCAGGCTCCAGCTGTCAGTCGTTATACATCACTGTCATGACGGTATGGCTCGGTGATACACAAGATCCGTTGCAACGTCAGATGAAGTATGGTTCATATGAGATCTCTGGAGCTTCTGTAGTGAGCTATACAGTGTGCTGTCTGTGTTTGATACACCGTAATGTTCGCTCTCAGCATTTATGAGTGAAAGTTTGAGGAAGACTTCTCACATTACGACATACACAAAATTGCCATACTGACCAAGAGTCAAAGACTCTGTGCTTCAGTACAGCATGCCTATTTTTGAAAATATTTCAGAAAGTTTGACCAAAGTAACCCATTCAAATGCCAAAAATCTGAGATGAACCTGTGGAATTGGCAGGTCCACTGATCTAACGTTCCTTTTGTTCACTGTGGATCCAAGACTTGAGTTTTTCTTCAGAGGTAATTTGCTCGACAGCAGTTTAAAAACAGCGGAAATACTTCCTGATTGTACCATGCAGATACCATCTCTGGACCCAGGGAAACTCCACGATAAAAGCACTCAAGTTCCACTACACTAGCCTCCTTAGAGGTACTCTCTATCAAATAGCTACATGTATATGACGCTACAATAGATGAGGAACACAATGTGTGCAATAACCCTTGCCTGTGCCAATGCCCATATAAGGCACGTTTTTTTATCGTGGAACCCCTGGGTCAGATCACATGTTTCAGAGCCACGTCTCTGTATCCTCGCTAAAATCCCCTGGGATCCGGTAAATCAATCTCCAGACTACATTCTGGCAAAAATACAGAATGCCAATGCCATCATCATCAGCACAGAAAGCTCTGTCATTTTGCGTGACTTCCACTTCTCTTTCTCCTTCTGCTGTTCTTCTTGTAGTTTCTCCTTCAGCGTGCGAAGTTCTCTTTCCCGCTGCAGCTGTTCGCCGTAGTGCGCACGGTAAAAGGCGTCAAAATCGAACATCTTTTTGTCACCCATAGCGTTGGTGTGGGTGTACCGAGGCTTCTTCTGCTGCTGCCCCGCGGGGCTGGAGCTCCGCGGTTCTCTGGAGGAGGGTTTGCTGGCACCTTGGACATCAAACTGATTCAAGATGCCGCTGTCATACTTCCTCCTCAGAGCGATGCTACCCAAGACGGTGTAAGCCTCGCTGATTTCGGAGAAGCGCAGCGTCGCCTCCTCGCTCCCCGAGTTCCTGTCCGGGTGGTACACGAAGGACTGTTTGTAGTACGCCGTTTTAATCTGAGCTTGCGTGGCGTTCGGGGACACCTGGAGGATATCGTAATAAGCAGTCCTGCTTCTGTAGAGTGGAGGTGCCGCTGAACCGCCATTCTGTCCTCGCCAGCCGTAAGCTCTGGCGAATGGCATTGCCCCGGAATATCCAGCTTGCACAAAGCAATTCCACTGCACTGCAGTCTGGTTTAATAGAGTATAGAACCCTCTCTGCTGCTGTTGATTCGTCAAGTTGGTGACACATGTCAAAAAGGCGTTTTTCTTCAGGGATATGATCTTGTGAACCTGTTTCTGTGCGCAAATGTCGGACAGCAGTTGACGGCAGTCTTCAGGCCATTGCGATTCACCCATTGATAGATCCTCAGTGCCAAACCAGTCATATAAATCACCCTTAGAGTCCACATCTCCAATCTGACAGTCAGTCATCTCCTGAGTGTTGTGCGTAAATTGTCCAAGGTTCTTAGCGCTAACCTCCAATGACATCGTGTCCAAATCCGAAGTTTGAGAAAGTCCTCTCTTCAACGAAACGGCGTTGTCCTCTGGCTTAGACAAACCGGTGCATTTTTCCTCTACCGGGAGGCTCAGTTTCACATGTTCCGTACAGTTTCTACTGTCCATAAAACTTTCGCTAGTGACCCTGTCAGGCTGAGACAGCTGCCATTTTCGGCAGCCGCCTCTAGTCAGTTCGCTGTCGTCGAGCTGGGCTACATTAACGGTACTTGCTTTCCTCGTTCCGTTAAGCAAGGCACCCTCCGGGACCGCTCCTACTGACAGTTTACCATTAATCCTGAATGATGCCCGATTAGATCCCTTTGCCAGGCTACGAATCTCCCAGCTTCTCTGCTAACTCTTCGCCTGACCTCCGCCATAGTCGCAGTTCAGGAATTGGAACAGGACGAACTACAATCAACATCCGGGATGTCTACAAAAAGGGTACAAAAAGGGCCAATCAGAAGCAAGCTACGGAGTGAAAAGAGGTTAGGTCATTGCACTACGGTCCAATCCTGTGCTAGGAGCGTTCAGTCCACAAATGTAACGGAACCGCCTCCTAAGACGTCACAAACTGTACACATGAAGGGGGATCCTGAGAAATAGGATTAGATAGCGATCGAACCGGATACTAATACATAAAAACAAGAATAGCACCTTGCTAAAGATCTGAACCGCAGACTTCATCTGAGCAGATTCAGGTTCATTCATACGAATGAGCGGACTGTTTCTTTAAATGATCACGGTTTACAGTCGCGCTAATGTGACGTCATAGCTCAGACATGTGGTGGCCTGCTGAGTCTTACAGAAAAGTAGCAAACATACAGTTGTAATGTTAGCAGGGATTGATTTACAGTAACATTTAACATTCTCGCGGAGCGAATTATCTTACTGAAAAAAACAAAATGTCGTCAAGTGGTCGAAGACCGGAACACATGGCACCGCCAGAGGTGGTAAGTAGATATAGCTAACCTATAGCTTCCCAAAATACATGTTACATGCTACGGTTACAGGACTCTGTGTGTTTGCAGTGTAGCTAGTTAGATGGCTATCCATCTACATATCATTTCCTATTGTTAAACAAACATTGTGATGCACTAGAATTGGGTTAATATAAGTGAACCCACAGTCGTTTTTGCTTCTTTCTGCAGTTTTACAACGAAGAGGAAGCCAGAAAGTACTCTCAGAAGTGCGTATGCGTCTTCACTTTACGTTTCTCTTCACATGATCCACTGCTGTATACTCTAGTGTCGCCTGAATTTAAATATCCATAATATATATTCTGGTGCCGTGAGTTGTTGTGCTCCGTTTGCTTTTGATTGATTTTTTGAAACCCTATGCGTACACGGTCGTGTTTACCCAGCGGTGTTTGGTAGTCTTTGCGCTTTCCTAGTAGTAATATTGTGTCTTTTGCGGTTTACAGCTCGCGAATGATTGAGATCCAGAGTCAGATGTCGGAAAGAGCCGTGGAGCTGCTGAACCTGCCCGAGGACCAGCCCTGTTTCCTGCTGGACGCGGGGTAAAACCATAGAGTATGAGGTTTCGAACACAGCCATAGAGCGTACTGGAGAGTTAGTTGAAGGTGTGCCTGCCTCTCTAGTTAAATGTATGTCTATGGGTAAAACTCAGACACGTGGGAGATGGATAGGTATGGGCAGCTGCTGGCTGACAACAGAAAACCGCAGGATGGCATATGAACTGCGGCAGATTCAGGATCTGATTTAATCTCTATTCAACACTTAGGGGCACAGAACAGTGCATTTATCTATGGTGTATGTCATTTATGGACAGATGCGAACACACACTGAGTGAACAGTCATCCATGTGCTACACCACAGTGTTCACAGCTACCACTCATTTTCAGCACTCTGACCATGGCACACAACATCAGCTGTCACAGAGCAGTTGCGTGTTTTGCTTTAATCTCAGTACATTACTGCAGGTTGGGGTTGTTGTGCAGTGGGCTGTCTGTCGGTCAGTGCGTGGTGTTAAAGTGCAGTAAGGTGTGCAGAGAGCTTCTCCATGCTGTAGCCTGAAGGCTTTGGTTGTGCGCGCAGGTGCGGATCTGGACTCAGTGGTGATCACCTGACAGAAGAGGGACACCTGTGGGTGGGAGTGGACATCAGCACCGCCATGTTGGGTGAGCAGAACTCAACCTCCAATAAACGAGAGAAACGTACATTTAAAAAAGAAAAAACCATTCTGACACAACAGTGTTAAATACGGTATGTAAAAGTGCAGTGATTACAAGATCCCATCATAAAGGTGCTGTAGTTATTCAGCTCAGACGTGTTTGGTTAAAGAGCCATTGGGAGAGAGAGCCTGGATTAGGGTTTGGACCATCGGCTTCTCTTGGCTCTTTGGTTTAGACACCGAGGGAAATGAGAAGTGGGCTTGTGGGATATGTTGTAGTTCAGCAGCCCTTGATTGAATGTGTAGTCCTTTATGTGTACGCTAGCAGAAGATGTCTGCGTGTTTGCGTTCCTCAGACGTGGCTTTAGACAGGGAGGTGGAAGGAGACCTGGTCGTGGGTGACATGGGCCAGGGGATGCCCTTCAGGCCCGGGACCTTCGACGGCTGTGTCAGGTCAGCATTGTGTCGCTGTTCTGTCCAGTACATTACTGTATTTTAGCATAATTACTGTATCACTGTTTAACCCTGAACGTAAACCTCACAGTGTAACTGATGGTAAAGACTGTGTCGATAGTTTTACCCTGTACTCAATCCTCTGACCCTGTAACTGATGGTAACGGATGTGCTCTGTGACTGTAACTGAGGGTAGTGGATGTACTCTGTGATTGTAACTGATGGTAATGGATGTGCTCTGTGATTGTAACTGAGGGTAATGGATGTGCTCTTGATTGTAACTGAGGGTAATGCATGTGCTTTGTGACTAACTGAGGGTAATGGATGTGCTCTGTGACTGTAACTGAGGGCAATGGATGTGCTCTCTGACTGTAATTGAGGGTAATGGATGCCTTCTGTGTTTTACCCAGTATTTCTGCTCTGCAGTGGCTGTGCAATGCTGACAAAAAGTCACACAGCCCCCCTAAGAGACTCTACACCTTCTTTAGCACCCTGTACTCCTCCCTGGTGAGTATTCAGTACTCCTATTGGCTGTATATTCCTCACTGGTGAGCATTCAGTACTCCTATTGGCTGCTTATTCCTCACTGGTGAGCATTCAGTACTCCTCTTGGCTGTCTATGCCTCACTGGTGAGCATTCAGTACTCCTATTGGCTGTTTATGCCTCACTGGTGAGCATTCAGTACTCCTATTGGCTGTATATTCCTCACTGGTGCGCATTCAGTACTCCTATTGGCTTAAAAAAGGCTGTATATTGTAACAGGCTGAACTGCTGTCTATGTTTAAATGGACATCGTCCCAACCATTCAATAGCACAAATATTCTCTGTAAAAATGAAATAAGCCTGAATTTGTTGAACCAGCTTTGTGAAACTTGTCCATGAGCCACTGTGTTGACTCTTTAAAAAATCTTTTTATGACTACACCTTTTTATTAATTTGGGTTGGATATAATCTTGTGCCCAGGTAAGAGTGATTGCTTTGCTTTTTGATTGTGCTCGTGCTGTTGTGTTTTAGGTTCGAGGAGCCCGAGCGGTGTTTCAGATCTACCCTGAGAACTCTGAACAGGTGAGAGGAGATCGACACACAGGGAAAGGAGCCTGTGACATCATCAAACGTTTTCTGTTTTTTTTTAAAATGACTTCACTGTTTCTCTGATGAAATATTTGTACCAGAGGTTGTCTGAAAGCTCACATTTAGAGAGACCTTTAGTAAAAGTAGGTTCCACATTAGACTGATTCGCTGAGTCACGGGTTTGAGGGCATCACCATCGGACTGGGAATGTCTGCTGGTCCCTTCCTATCAGGAGCAGCAGCAATCGCATATAAGATTTGGGTGTTAATAGACAATTTAATTCATTTTTAAATAAGTTGTATAATGCATGTAGTTTTATAGAACAATCCTTCATTTGTTCCTTTTACGTTCTTTCAGAACGTTTTGGTCTTTAGCCCAGAATGCGGTTATATTATGCCTACCATGATACCATGACAAAATCCTGTTTTTATTTATTTTATATCTGAATAGATTGCTGGAGTTGTTACTTTTATAAAATGTAATTTTTTAACAAAAGGATTTGTTGTGTGATGTGTGCTGTGTGTGTGTACTGTGATTAATTGCAGTTGTTAAGGTAATTGTTTCGTGTATTTATTGATGAAATCGCTGTTTTTCGGACACTCTTTGGGCTTCTGTGTCCTGTCTCCTCCAGCTGGAGCTGATCACCACACAGGCCATGAAGGCGGGGTTCACCGGGGGCATGGTGGTGGACTACCCCAACAGCACCAAGGCCAAGAAGTGAGCGCTTCACACACACACACACGCACGCACGCACACCACACACACACACACACACACGCACGCACACACAGGGCGGTTCACTGGGGGCATGGTGGTGGACTACCCCAACAGCACCAAGGCCAAGAAGTGAGCGCTTCCACACACACACACACACACACACACGCACGCACACACACACACACACGCACACGCACGCACACACGGTTCACATGGTGGTGGACTACCCCAACAGCACAAGGCAAGAAGTGAGCGCTTCCACACACACACGCACACGCACACACACACACACATGCACACTCTCTCTCTACCCCAACACAAGGCCAAGCAGCGCTTCCACAACACACACACACTCCCTCACACACACACGCAGCAAAAGAGAGAACGAGAGAGAGACTTAGAGCGGGAGTGAGAGAGAGTGCATGAGAGTGAGACAGAGATGGAATTTACAGAACGTGTAAAGTGTAACAACACAATATTTTTTTAAAGCAGTCCATAGCTTGAGTAGCTGGATTTTAACTGTAAGTTTCTGCTTGTTTTTGTGATTTCTGTCTCTCTGGTGCAGGTTCTTCCTCTGCCTGTTTGCAGGGGTGTCTGGAGTTTTACCCAAGGTACTGCCTTTCACCCGCAACCATATTGCTACAACCAAGGGTGCCATATAAATACAACTTACTCTTATTAACATTACTATTACTAAAATGTTTGATGTAGGTCACAGATTGTAGGCATTGGAAACTGAGCAGGATAATTCATATTCTAGCTGGGGGTAGGGGGGGGGGTGTGGATTTGTTAGTCTGTAAACGTGACTCTTCTCTTACAGGGGCTGGGCTCAGAGACAGTTGACAGGGGTGTTGCCAATCAAGTCCAGTTCACTGGGCAGAGGTAAAGCTGTATTGTGACCTTCCTAAACATGATTCAAATATTAATTTCTGTATTAGTCAGACATTTGTTTAATAAATGCACAGATAATTCTACAAACAATGCAACACATTGAAAACACGCACACACACACACACACACACACACACACACAAAGGCCCATATACGTGCGCACACATACATGCCATAGTTCCCAGTAAGACAGTCCAGTTAGTCCTACCACTTTATCTCTTCTTCGTCTCTTCAATGATTGGTTAAAAAAAGATGTCCTTTAGGAGTTGGGAGGTAGGAGGCTGAACGTGACCATCAGACGCTGCAATGTCTGGTTTTGGGTGGGTGTTAAACATAAGTGCGTAATTCACTGATTGGCTAGAGTCCACACACTCACCTTGATTGGCTGCTGATTGAAAGGAAACCATGGAAACCTGCAGGCACATTGCAGGGCTTGGAGTTGGACAGCCCTGCTCTGGGCTAATGTGTATGGCACTGTTAGGGGGGTGGTGAAGGGGGGGGGGGGGTCTCTTTGCACCTCCAGAGCAGGGTTGTACACCCCTTGCTTTTGGAGGTGCCCCCAGACCCAGAGTGACCCAGAGGGCCCTCGTACCACGGGGTTGGAGCTGCAGCCCCTGCGGCTTTTCCTCCCTCTGACAAAAAGCAGCGCAGACCTGCAGCACAGACAGAGCTACAGACCTGCAGCACAGACAGACCAGTGGGCCAGACTGCCCGCAGTCCAGCATCGCCTCACTTCCAGCGCTGACTTCTCCTTCTGTCCCCCGAAGGTGTCGCTTCAAAAACATGAAGGGGAAGTCGCTGAAGAAGAGTAAAGACTGGATCCTGGAGAAGAAGGAGAGGAGGAGGCGACAGGGCCGGTAATACGACGTCTGTATTTACGCATTTAACCCAGCGGGAGAGAGGCCTTGTGTTCAGACAAGAGCCGCTCTACCCTGGAAATGAAGGGTCCAGTCTGTCCACCTTCAGATCTCTTTATAAACGCTGAAATGCGCTGGAGCTCTGGAATGCGCTGGAGCTCTGGAATGCGCTGGAGCTCTGGAATGCACTGGAGCTCTGGAATGCGCGGGAGCTCTGGAATGCACTGCAGCTCTGGAATGCGCTGCAGCTCTGGAATGCGCTGCAGCTCTGGAATGCTCTGGAGCTCTGAAATGCGCTGCAGCTCTGGAATGGGCTGGAGCTCTGGAATGGGCCTTTATTTGCTAACTGAAGGTTGTTTCTCCTGCTCTTCCCAGGGAGGTCCGAGCGGACACCAAGTACACGGGACGGCACAGGAAGCCTCGGTTCTGACCCCCGCGCTGGGCTCTCGCCGCTCACGCCCTGGACCCGGGACACGCCCCACACCCCCCCACGGCCCCCCCCCCCCGGGGCTCCGCACGGCCAGCTGGGGCAGCGTGCGTTTCGGCAGACCCCGTGTGTGACCCTCTCTCTGCTGAAATATCCATCCGACACACCGCCAAACCAAAACCTGCCCTGTGCAACAACGGGACTTTTATCCAGCCTGTCAAGCAAACCTTTCCCTCGCGAAAGGCAAAGATTCTTTTATATCACATGAGACATTGACCTGAATATATATATTAAAATCACCAAGTCTCTTTTTCTCCACCCTGGTGCTGGCTTGCGCCTCTTTCCTCAGCTTCCTGTTCATTCAGTTTCAAACAGACTTACTGCTCTCACTCTTTTCTCTGTTGTGCATAATTTATGCATACCCACAATCCTCATTTCTGTGTTAACCTATGCCCCTACCTCGGCCTCCACAGCCGCAACCGTGAATATTTCATTCATTCGCGCCACCTTGTGCTTTAATTCAAATGATGTTTGAAAATAACGGATTGGCTTCAGCCAACGGTGAATACAAGACATGGGAAACGCGCAATAAGCCTTCGCCTGGAATATTGTCGCCAACAGAGGTCGCTGTTGCACAAGCGAAGCTTTCGGGCTTCATAGGAACATCACAAAACGTAACTTGGCGTTATCTTTTTACAAACCTGTTTTAGCCGACAGTCAATTAAAATTTTAACTCCACGACGTATATTACCGATATTTTGACGTTGCTGGCTTTAGCGCTTTGATGCAGTACGTTACTTGGACATGCAGTTGTAAAGAACGTTTGTTTTCCTGTGATGGGAAATGTAAAAAGTGAACGCGGAATATTTCTTGATGTGAATGTGAGCGACAATTTAAGTTACACGCACGGGTAGCCTCGCCTTACCTTCTCTGTGTGCTGCCACCTACCTTGTCATGGAAATAAATAAAAAAATCAAAGAATGGAAATCTCTCTCTCTCTCTCTCTAGCTGTGCAATGCGCGCTCTCGACATCACTACACCTCCTTGCGCGCCCCCGCCTCTTACCGCTGCTCTTTGAAAAAGAAGGAAATAAGCGTTAGAAATCGAGCTGGCGAGATTACAGGAGCATCTTAGACTAGGTTCCTAGTGAACGGGCTACCAAGTCCATCTGAACACCATGAAGGACCGCACGCACGAGCTGAGAACTGTAAGTAACGTTACTTATTTGATTTAAATAAGTTTGATGACGACAGAAGCAAGCGGTGGCCTCAGTGTGGGAGAAGCATATTGCGTGGAACACAACGTGCGTTGTATGGTCGATTAATAGCAATGTAACCGTTTGATTCGCCACTTCTGTGGACCATTGTAATAAAATCGTAAAGACAAATAGTTATGTTTCAAAATTGGTACGGAGTGTAGTCCACGTGTTATTTAGCGCGTAGACAGATATTTTGTAAATGTTGACATTTGAGTTAAAACAATTATTTTATAGTTCGGTGCCCTTTTAAACAAATGTGAAGTATCCCTGGGAAAAATAAATAAATCGCGTTTTTGTTGAAATGTACTGAATGAAATTAAATCAAGTCATTCGCAGTCCCGACGCTCGCTTTATGTCGGAACTGGAGACAACCTGCCAGAGCACCCGCAACATTTTGAAACCAGATTTTCCCCACAGCTGCTTAATGCTTTTCTGATATGTGAGATTGATGACTTGCTGCGTCGTGGCCCGGATTTTGCTGATTCGCTGATTATTTCAGCGCAGACCCAGGTGTTCGTTACTAACAAGGCTGAGACAGGTGAACCAACGGTCTGACGCTCGGTTCGCAAACACGACCCGGGCTGCTATTCAAGTGTGCAACAATTGCTTTTTGTCTGTGGAAATGAATGGATTCCACGCTGTTTTCAATTGCTGTCATGATTACTGACCAAAGACACACGGGGAGGATGACTACGCCAGTTAACGCGACGAAGCGGTGACAGACTATTAACTTTTCTTTAATATGTGTCCCGTTTTAATTTGGGAATCGGAAGTATCACTGGCGTTGAAATCAAACTCGCCGTAGCCTTGTTGCATTGACTATTAAGGCTCATATTCCCCTTCGCTACTCGACAGTTTATTCGAAAACGTATTTAGTTGACGTACATTTTGACTGTTTTTTATGATAATGTGCATCTTGTCGGTTCAGAATGATCACGGGCGAAAGGGTCTCCTGGGAACGCTGGCACTGTGCGCGCGAGGGATTTATCCTATAAAAGTGAAACGCGCACTAATTCAGCAGCTGGCACCCAGGATGTCAAAAGGGTGACCTATTGTTGTCTTTCTGGGCGGAGGCGAAGAGTCAATATCAGGTTAGGGGGGTTTATTATGGTCCAAGTGGCCCGCAGAGACCGATTGGGTTTTGACCAACTGCGCTCCTAATTATCGCTGGTAGTTCAGACAATTTTATTCTGCGGAGTAGATTTCCGAGACATGTTGTTTCAGTCTTTCTGAACTATGGTTGGTCTGGCGTTTATTTGCGTTTATTTATTTTATTTTATTTTTTTCTGCTGTTAACTTTACTTTGTCCACGGAGCGGTGGAAACGGCCCACTGCCGCCCCTGACCTGACTGGCCGTAGCGTGCTTTTTGCCAGCGGCCATCGATAGGCTGTCACCATTTTACACCATTGTACACCTTACCTCTTACACTGTGATTGTGGTGGAGTAAGGTTTCTGGTTTACTAAGAATGTAGGCAATACTGGGATTGTGTGCAAGTTCACAAATTTTGACATGTCAAAGAGTCTGTAAGGACTTGCGATTTTATGACATTGCTAAATTTAAAACATATAAAATATCAGAGGCTCTTATCCTTGAGTGACTTGTATATTTTTTTGTATTTAACCCATTCATACAGCTGGATATTTCCTTAAATGCCTTCTGAAATGTTCAATGGCTGTGCCCCTCCTCAGATTCAAGCCTGCAACCACAGTGCAGTTCCCAAACCATTCCTTGTTAAAAAAATTACTTGGTGTTTTTTTCTGTGTGAGGATGAGGACTTGTTTATAATTTCCTCAAGCTTGAGGTTTTTGTCGGACATTTGTTTTCCTTCTCTCGCTCTCTGGTAGTTATTTCTGTCTGAGTGCTTCAGTAGGTAGGACCCCCCCCCCCCCCCCCCCCACAGCTCGGGTGGGGCTCTGAGTGTCTGTCAGATGGGAAAGAAAATGCAGGATGGGCAGAAGTCTCTGGGCTTTACGATCCGATGGTCGGAGTCTCTGGGTTTTAGGATTCTTGTGGGGGAAAAAAAATTATTAACTTTGTATTTTGAGCATGTTGTTACCATTGACTTGCATGTAAACGGGTGGCTGAAACACCTGTACTGGAGAACAACCGCACTGGCGCTAGTGAGCAACGTCGCTCAACAAGACCAGGAAATGAGCTTCAAAAACACCGACCGGTTTAGGCCACCCGGTCTACATGCACAGCGTGACTGTGAGGATGAGACATTAACTTAACGATCATGATTAACACGCAGAGCTTGTGGTCTGCCAGGACAGGAATGTGGCTGTCCCGTCCTCTCCATGATTCAGTCTGACCCTGGTGAGGAGGTTAGGCCCCAGCGCTGCGGGTTTGTGGGGGGGGGGGGGCAGATTCCTCGTTTCCCTGGAACACTGTTAAATGTTTAACAGGGATCCGCGCAGCAGTCCGCTCTGTTTGAACCCTGCTCGCTGGACCCGGTCTACGCTTTTCTTCCTGAGTATCACGTGATTGGATGTGTTTTTTTTTTCTCCTCCATCGGTGGGTCGTGATAGGCTGAACATCTCAGAGACACCACAAGGTTTGCCAAACGGCCAAATTCACAGGGTTTATTTAACCCAAAATGTCTGAGTCCATTAGGGATAAAATGTACTCTGTTCATCGTTAATTTTACTTTACAATAATCCAGAAATTTTGTGAGTGTGCGGTAGTCCTCTCTGTGCAGATATGAGTCATACATATTTGACTGGGTTCAACTCTTTAAACGCTGGTGAAATATGAAACATTCCTGCTGATCCCTGAGAATTTTCAACAAATCTTTGATTCCAACCAAAAATTTATGATCTAATGAGAGAATGACTATGTTCTCAATATTTGTGAAAATAGATGTTTATTTTAAAATTGTCAGTTATCTGCATGACTTTCCACTAAAGCCTCTAAAGATGGAAAGTACTTTACCAAATGCACGGGACCTTATGGGTTTATATGCTGCTTCAGAGCCCACTCCGATGTTCTTTGTTGGTTGTGATTCAACTTCAGTTTATAGGTCATGCGATAAGGTTCCCTCAGGCATCATCCCTGACTAATATGGCTGACGGCTGCGGGTGGTGTAGAGATGTGCAACAGGTCTATTAGTGTCAGTGGATTCTGAATGGCTGCACAAAGGAGTAGGGGGGATTCATAGTCACAGGGGAAGATATGCAACTACAGGTGTGGAACTGATTCTGCTACGGATTATCTCTTGCATTGTTTTCCAAGTTGCATGCTGTGGTTTGAATTTTACCAATGAAACAGGAACTCTCACCAGGTGTATTTCCATATAACTAAAGAAAACAGTCTCTCTTGGGAAATCAGTTGACGGTGACGTGAGTATCCAACACCTGCTGTCGATTCGTACTGTGCACATTGTAATTTATTTGCTGATGCTCACCAGAAATATTGGTTCAAACAGACGGGCAAAATTGGCATCCCAGCCCTTTCTCATTTCTGAAGTTGTCCGTTACATAATGTGAATTGAAGAGCATTTTGGTTTGGATTTGGATTTGGGTGTTTCATTGTGACAGGTGTTACCTGTTGTAACCCATTGCATACCTGGCTTCTGCAGGTACCTGTCGGTGCACATCAGTGCCCTGTATCACAGGCAGTTTCCCAGGAATCCGTGTGACTTCCTGTCTGACGGTTCTGCCTCCTTTCCCTTGCTGTGTCCGGCATCGTTCAGTTACTGTGGCGGCCTTTCTCAGACACATAGCCCTCTCTCTTATTTGAGATGTGTGCGTGCGTGTGCGTGAGCATGTGTGTGTGCGTGCATGCATGTGTGAGTGTGTGTGCATGTGTGTGTGTGTGTGTGTGTGTGTGTGTGTGGCAGTCTCCAGATGCTCTGGTTGATGGTAGCTGATGGGATATTTTATGAGGCACTAAAAGTCCTCTGTTCAGCACCTATAGCTCGTTTCATGCAGGATAGTTTCCCGCTACAGACGCTGTAAAACTTTCCCCAGCCCTATCAGCGCTTTGAAAAATTGGTCCAGCTCGACAAATTAAATGTGCAAATGTAGCTACTCCCATTGAGCTAAATGACCGCAAAGCTCTCGCCTTTATGCTGATGATATCATTCTGATCATAGAGAATTAAGGCAATCTCTGGGAAGTCTTGAATAGAAGGTGTTTAAGACGGAGATTTACAGTAAATCCAGAAAAGACGCAAATTATTAGTGTTACTGCTACACCAGCAGGAGCAGCAGGAGCAGCAGGAAAGAGATCAGCTGGAAAAATGAGAAAAGTACACATCTTTAAATCTCTCCTCGATGCTGCCTCTCCCCTGCTATACAATGCACATACGGCTCATTTTACAGTACACTACTGTACTGTGGGCTCTTAGATGTGGCTCCAGTTACAGAAGAGCATTAGCCTAGCGCCCACACCCTTAGCCATGCCGCTAGCAAGCTAGCATTGATGACTGGAAACGGTATGGTTGCTGCTCAGTGACAGTGAAACGGTTTTCACAATACTGAACATATCACAGTTGTCAGTTTGTTCTTGGAGGACTACGACCACACAATCGCATTTCTTGCCACCTTCATTCTGACCAGGGGTCAAAGGTCATTCTGTGTACGACTGAGAGTTGGGCTCCTGCCTTTGGGGCTGATCAAGAAACAAAGAACAGTGACAGGAGGAAGTGTTATGAGTTGTTCTAGTGAGCTATGAAACTGAATCAAATTGCCCAGCAAACAGCCTTTTCTTTTGTTTTGGAAAGAGGACTAGGAATGGTGCCAGTAGCCTTAATTGGAAAAAAAAAAAACATACGTATGAAGTATGTTCCCTGTTTGGTTTGTGGTTTACCAGTTTCTTATGTGACTATCTGTGGTTGATGAAAGCGATGCATTATGTTCTATTGATTAGTAGACACGGGGATGACCAGCGTGTCTTATTAGGCTGAATGGGCTGGATATCGCATGGTGTCAGAGACCTGCATGAAATATAGATTTTTTTTTCATCATTCATTCAGTACTGTACATGAGATGAGTGTGTGTGTGTGTGTGTGTGTGGGTGGGTGTGTGTGTGTGTGAAAGCCAGAGAGAGAGAGAAAATTATATGACTCGATAAAAAGGGGTGTTCTGGGTCCGTAGTGTTACTTTCTCTGGAAGATAAATAATCGATACACAACCACTGCCTTTCTAAAGAATGCATTCATTCTAAATGACATCTTTCATTTGAGAGGCGACCCCCCACATGTGGCATCCCCGCCCCCCCCCGCGTGTGACGGACAGAGTATCGATGAGCCAGCGGTTCAATAGATGGCGGTTTGAGGCATATTTCAAAGTCAGACTTGTCAGCTATTTTTTTTTATTATTCTATAATTGCATTTGAGCCAATATGCAGTATTGGTTCATAGTGACATTTTACAAGAAGCTAAACGCACTGCTTCTCACTGAGGATTTCAGCAAGACCCAGACTCTATAAATATATACATATTTTATGCTTCATGTCTCCTATATATGCACAACAGGCCAAATTCATAAAAAGAACAGATTCTGGAGAAACTAATGAAATGGGCACTGAAGGAAAATATTGCAGTTTCATATTTCATATTCAAGAAGTCATGCTCACAAAAATAGGAATGTGCTGCATTTAAACTGTAACATTTAGTTTTTCATTTTTTTTTTCATATTTTCAAACCTGCCATATTGATGGATGTTGGTTGGTGATTTGTGTTACATGGGGTCATTTTATTTTGTATCCTGTTTTGTAGGTTCTCCAGAGTTTAAATATACATATGTATTTATGTTTATGAAATGTGCGTGCTTGTGTACCATGCCGGGAGATGCAGGGTGGTGCACGTAATGGTTTCCACTGTCTCTCGTTTTCCAGTTATTCCTGTGATGTTTTTGTCTTGACATCACTACACCATCTTTGATGCATTCCAGCTCCGCCTCTCTTCTTCCAGCTGTCAGTCACTGTCAGCAGGCACCTCGACAGCAGTGCCTGACACGGGCCTGTTCTCTCGCTGACTCATACCGCTGTTCCACATCGGCCCTGCAGGGGGCGCTGTGCTGTTTACTGGCTGTAGCCTCACAGCCGGAGCTCACTCTTGTAAGACGTGGTTATGCGCTGGTCAGAAACAAAATTTAAATTAATTTTCAAAGAATGGAATCACAAATGTCCCAACAGTGAAGGGCAGGAGGGCACAGAGTCCTGAGGGAGTTTGGGTTCAGTCCAACCCTTAGGAGGCAGGGCAGGTGTCAGTCATTTCTCGGTCACTCCGACTATGTCCCTCCTGCTGAATTCCTCCATGCTGATGGGATTGGGGTGCAGACTGCAGGGCTGATGGGACAGGAGTGCAGACTGCAGGGCTGGCGGGACAGGGGTGCAGACTGCAGGGCTGGCGGGACAGGGGTGCAGACTGCAGGGCTGATGGGACAGAGGTGCAGACTGTAGGGCTGGCGGGACAGGGGTGCAGACTGTAGGGCTGATGGGACAGGAGTGCAGACTGCAGGGCTGGCGGGACAGGGGTGCAGACTGCAGGGCTGATGGGACAGGAGTGCAGACTGTAGGGCTGATGGGACAGGGGTGCAGACTGTAGGGCTGATGGGACAGGGGTGCAGACTGTAGGGCTGATGGGACAGGGGTGCAGACTGTAGGGCTGATGGGACAGGGGGCAGACTGTAGGGCTGATGGGACAGGGGGCAGACTGCAGGGCTGATGGGACAGGGGGCAGACTGTAGGGCTGATGGGACAGGGGTGCAGACTGTAGGGCTGGCGGGACAGGGGTGCAGACTGTAGGGCTGATGGGACAGGGGTGCAGACTGTAGGGCTGATGGGACAGGGGTGCAGACTGTAGGGCTGGTGGGACGGGTGCAGACTGTAGGGCTGGTGGGACAGGAGTGCAGACTGTAGGGCTGATAGGACGGGTGCAGACTGTAGGGCTGATGGGACAGGGGTGCAGACTGCACTGCTGAAAGGCTGCAGCATTCGCTGGTTCTCTGTGTGTTTAGCGCTCACAACTTTATTGCCCGTTGCAGACACAGTGCCCCCTCCAGGACTGGAGTTATACTTGCAGACACTGTAGTCCTCCAGGATGAAGCACTCCGTTGGAGAGGCTGTGTTCTGCTGGGTTTTAAGTCCTTGCAGATAATTACAGGAGCATCAGAATAGGAGCAGGGGTGGGTGGAATATGTTAATACATTGTCTGTGTGTGGTGTGGATGAAGCCCCCCCCCCCCCCCCCCCCCCCCCCCCCCCAGTGGCATCTGTGAAAGTGGGAGGGAGGAGAGAGGAGAGAGGAGAGAGGAGGGAGGTGGGAGGTGAGAGGTGGGAGGTGAGAGGGATTAGAGAGGGAGGAGAGAGGGCGGAGAGAGGTGGGAGGGAAAATGCTGCCTCTGTGATCTTGCAGTATTCTTGGACAGAAAATCCATCATTTTTAAAAATTTTATTTGAACTTTATTTACCCAGGGTAGGTTCTCTGAGCATGGATGATCTTTTGCAGGAACTCCCTGCTTCACGCTCATACACATTCACACCTGGGAGCTGCCCAGTACAACCAAAATCCTCTATTGTTGGCCACTGAGCAGCTCCACTGGAGGGAGAGAACATTTTTAGCCAATTAAATCAGGGGATGATTAGGTGGCAAGTTGTTGCGAGAGCCAGATCTGGGGAATCCCTTACTCTTTGCAAATAGTGTCATGGGATCTTTAATGACCACAGTGAGTCAGGACCTCGGTTTTAACGTCTCATCCGAAAGACGGCATCTCCTACAGCACAGTGTCCCCGTCACATCAAGCCATCAAGTTGATGCTTTCACGTCTATTCAACCTCTCTGCTCCAAGCCTAAAGCTGTGCCTAAAACAGCAACTCGTGAACTGACACTCGCTGCGTGTAACTGTTGAACTGACACTCGCTGCATTCGAAAGGCCTGACCTGAGCCTGTCCTGCTCTGATCTGGCGTGTTTAACTGAAGAAAGGTGTGAGATTCTCTGCCAGGCTGGATAAGGTGTGGAGGGCGGGCATATTAAAAAGATGAATGGCTCTGTCATTATCCCAGAGCTGCTGACATGTCCTGGGTGTTTAGTTTCTGTTTACTGCTCCCATAACGACCGAGGGGCTGCCATTACTGAGTGTGTGTGTGTGCGTGCGTGAGAGAGTGTGAGTGTGAATGTGTGTGTGTGTGTGTGCGTGCGTGCCTGTGTGTGTGTGTGTCTGTGTGTGAATGTGCGAGAGTGTGCTTGTAAGTGTGTGTGTGTGCGTGTGTGTCTGTGTCTGTGTGTGAATGTGTGAGAGTGTGCTTGTAAGTGTGTGCGTGCGTGCATGTGTGTGTGTGTGTGTGTGTGTGTGTGTGAGTGAATGTGCTTGTAAGTGTGTGCGTGCGTGAATGTGTGTGTGTGTGTGTGTCTGTGTGTGAGTGAATGTGCTTGTAAGTGTGTGTGTGTGTGAATGTGCGAGAGTGTGCTTGTAAGTGCGTGTGTGTGTGTGTGTGTGAATGTGCGAGAGTGTGCGTGCGTGCGTGCGTGCGTGCGTGCATGTGTGTGCGTGTGTGTGTGTGTGTGTGTCGTGAGGTTGTTTGAAACCGACCATCTGCGGTGGTGCTGCGTGGTAGCGCTGATACGGGGGGATTCATGGATCTTTGATCTCTAGAGATCAATGAACAGGAGAGCTCGGGGCTGGTCCAGGGTCAGATGCGGTGACCTTTGACCCCAGTGTTCCCTTGTGGAGCCGCCCACTCCAGCTGGGAGATTTCTGCGTTAGAAACGAAACGTTCGGGGGGCCGTTTCCTCTCTCAGCTTCCCATCCCCAGAGAGCGCAGTAAATCCCCCGCCGGTTCTCACGCACCGGAGAAGACGAGAGATGAAATTAGTTTTATTTTATTTTCCTTTGTAGATAAATCAGACTTGGATGAGATCTCTTAAGATTTCTGCTGTGGTGGAAAGTCCAGGGGTCGGAAAGTGGAAGTTCTGCCATGTGTTTCTTCCACCCACAAACTCAGCCAGCAGAGTTTGTTAATTAGTGCTGCCTCCTGACTGAAGAATTCTGCTAATGACCAAATTCAGGTGACTGGAATAAAATACCGGGGTAGTATTACTTTCTGAAGTTGGATTTTCCTCCATCTTGACTGTTTAATTTCCACCTGGAACCTCGCCACTGATGATGAATGAGGGACAGAAGCCAGAACGCAGAGCTCAGGAGCCCCAGGGGGAGAGCACTGTGGTCAGGGTCTCTCTTCACCATGGGTCCAGGCTTCTGTGGTCTGCGTAGGCCTTGGAGGCTGAGCGCTTGGCCCAGTTCCCTGGCTTGGGGATATTAATATTAAAGCGGCCTTGTCACCTTGAATGCGTCATCTCAGCGCACACACAGCCAAGCATATGCATATGTATTCATATACACACTTGCACTCACCCACACATATGCATAGCTTATATATTCACACACACACACACATATAGGCACACACATGTACTCACCCACACGTATGCATACATTCACACACACACATGCTTTCACCCACTCGCACATATGTGTGCACACACTTTTGCATACGTGCACATTTAAAAAAAACCATGCATGCTCATGAGTTCTCGCACACACTTGCACACACACCACACACACACACACACACACACACACACACTTGCGCACACACACACACACACACACACACACACACACACACACACACACACACACCATATACACACACACACTCACACACACACACACACACACACACACACAACACACACGCACACACACACATATGTACTTTAATTGACTAAATGAAGAGCTGTCTGTCTTTTTTTTTTGGACATTTGAAAAAATATATTCACTTTGTAAAGAGAAGAGAAAGAAGAACTGTTTTCTTGTAAAATATTAGATTTGGTCAAAACCGAACATTAACGTAATAACCAATTTCTAAATGTTTAAGAAGTTTTTGCACAGACAGACAGAAATCACACAAATGAGAAGTGTTATTTGCAAGTGCTCAGTTGTTCAGACAATTTTCCCCTTTTAACTTGAGTTCATTTTCCCAGGGTTCAGATTAAACAGAAGCTTGGCAATCAGCAGACCCATTTGCTCCTAAAAATGATCAACACCAGTCCAAATGGCAGTCAGGTTTTTCATTATTTTTATCAGTGTGTGAGTCAGCTATAGTGCGTTCGTGTAAATAGGCTGTTAATGTTCAGATGGTGTGCTCTAAAACACCCCACTGTGCTCAGTTCTAGTGTCCGTTCTGTAAAGCTTTTTGAGTGTTTTTCAGATGTATTCTGACAGCTGGGATTTCTTTCAGAAGAGTTTAGTCTCCTTTGTAACCTGTACTGTGCTGAATGTGTGTGATCTGTGTTGCAGCTCTGACTGGATCTTTTTTTTGTGTGTATGTGTGTGTCTGTGGGTGCACGTGTGTGTCTGTGTGCATGTGTGCGCATATGTATGTGTGTGTGTTTTCCAGGGCAAGGACAGTGATGAAGATGAAGAGGTGGCAGTCAGCATGGACAAAGACCGCTTCATGGATGAGTTCTTTGAGCAGGTGAGCTCTTTCACCTCATCGGGCCTCTGGTTCCGTTTCTCCGATGGGTCTGTTTCTCCTCTGGGTCCGTTTCTCCGATGGTTTCCACACACTTTAACTCTGCACTGCTTCATACAGGCTTTCGTAAAAGAATGAACATTAAAATGTACACGTGTGTGTAAGTGTGCGTGTGTACATTTACACGTGTGTGTAGGTATGTCTGTGCATGTGTATGTGTCTGAGGGCCGCACACGCGCGCGTGTGTGTGTGTGTGTGTGTGTGTGTGTGTGTGTCTGAGGGCCAGAGTTATTCAGCCACCTCTTCTCAGAGCCCTTTTTAAAACCTGCACAGCGGCCACATCTTCCCCGCTGCACTCACTATTAGTAAAGAGAATGGATGAGCTGCAGTGTGTGTGTCTGTGAGCTGCAGTGTGTGTGTCTGTGAGCTGCAGTGTGCGTGTGTGAGAGCTGCAGTGTGCGTGTCTGTGAGCTGCAGTGTGCGTGTCTGTGAGCTGCAGTGTGCGTGTCTGTGAGCTGCAGTGTGCGTGTCTGTGAGCTGCAGTGTGCGTGTCTGTGAGCTGCAGTGTGTGTGTCTGTGAGCTGCAGTGTGTGTGTCTGTGAGCTGAGTGTGTGTGTCAGCTGCAGTGTGTGTGTCTGTGAGCTGCAGTGTGCGTGTCTGTGAGCTGCAGTGTGTGTGTCTGTGAGCTGCAGAGTGTGTGTTTGTGAGCTGTAGAGTGTGTTTCTGTGAGCCTCATTGTTCAGTCTCTGTGGGAGGGGTGCTGACGCTGGTCTGGATGCAGGTCCCCATGGATACATCTGAATAATGCATCAAAAAAAAGATCCTTTTTTCCCTCTCAGTGATCAAAGCGCTGGAGAATGTGTGTTTCCCCCCAGGCTGTCCCGATGCTGTCCTGATGCAGTGGAGCGCTGAGCTCTGTGTTTGGCTCTGTGTGCACGGCTGTTTGCTGAAGGACGTTATCACCTGTGTGCGTTAGCCCCGTCCATTTAGGCTGACCGCATTACACTTTGCATTTAGCCGTGAGCATCATCAGCATGGCCTTTTCGCTTTGCTTTGGCACAATGGCCCTTTTTTTGTTCCATTGAAGCTCGTGGGGTGGAGGCACTAGAACAAAAAGAAATCCACTCTGCAGGAAAGAGCCAATGCATTAAGGGTGGAATGATTCGGAGGGGATTTGGAGTCGTACCGTAGGCTGGCGTCCAGAATGTCCGACCCCAGCTCTTCACTTTTAACGTATAACGCCAGGTCTTTCTCCAAAGCGCTCCTCGTGCTGGTGGAAGCTTTTCAGTGTCTGATTTTTAAAGATGGGAACTTCTGATGGTGAGGAGAAAATATCGATAGTCAGTTGAGATCTGTCGCTCATGTACCTTGACCAGGTCTCTCTTGAAAAAGAGAGTTTGGATCACAAAGAGTCTTCCTGCTTAGATAATACTCCCTCTGATAACACACTCTCAACCACCTCGAGTCCTGACTCTGTTGAATCGCAGACTTTCACACGTTTCAGGAGAACTCTAATCTTCTCCGCATCTCGACCCTCAAAAAAACCAGTGAAGCACCGACTCCCGTACTGGAGAAGAGCCTACTGTGGCCTAATTAAAGGGTTCAGATTCATTCGGCAGGTAATCAGGGTGATCAGGTAATCAGGGTGATGATGTGTGATTTAAGAGGGAGAACGGAAGAGTCATGATCGACTGACTGAAGGAGGGGCGTGCTTTTCGGGCGGGGGTGTGGGGTAGCAGTTGGGTACTAGTTGGTGATGGGTTATGGTTGGTGATGGATAGGGAATTAGGCTGGTAACCTAAAGGCTGCCGATTCGATCCCCAGACGGGACACTGCTGCTGTACCCTTGTGCAAGGTGCTTCACCTGAATTGCTTCTGGAAAATCTCCAGCTAAAACGCCTGTAGGTGTAACCTGTCACCTGGGAAACGATGACCTCGGCTGACCAGACGAAGCAGCTCACCTGGGCCGATTTCAGGCGGCTCACCTGGGTCAATTTCAGGCAGCTGAAACCTCACTGGAGGCCTCAGGTTTTAATTAATCTTACCAGACATTTTTTTTTAACTGAAAGAACTTGGGTGGGACTGGCCACTGGTGCAAAAAGCCATTTAGCTCGTCTTCCAGCAGCATAAGTGTGGCAGCCAGAAATCATGCCCCAACTTTATTTATTTAGTTTTCTGTTTGTTCCAAACAGATCCGTTTGCTCTCTCTAGTCTTGCAGCCGGTTGCCAATGCGGGGACTTTATTACTTTGATATCTTTTTCACCGAAGGAAAGAGCAAAGCAAACGGAGCAGTTTATCTAACGGAGCGATAAAAGCGAGGGAATGATTAAAGAAGGTGAAAATATATGGAACATAAAATGTGAGAGACAAAGAATATGGAATAAATATGAAGTGAAACAAAATACAAAAAAATACAGATAAACCGATGATAGAACATAACAAAATGACTGAAATGATGATAAATACAGTGATCTGTAGCGGGATGCTAGCCGTGGTAAAAGATAAAGCTATAGGCTCTCTCCCCAATGGCTCTCCAGCTCTGAGGTAATTAACTGACACTGTGAGTAAGGAGGCATCTTCCAGATCTGAGGGAAAGGCTGTTTGATGTTCTCTTCTCAAGGTAAACGGACTGCTGCACCTTTTCTTCAAACCGTTAGATCAGACGTTTGAAAGACATGCATGCCTGTCTGATGCCAGACTCAACCTGTGGATATTAAAAAATATATATACAGGACCATCGGCCAGGTGTTAAACTGAGGAGAGAACTGAGGAAAGTCTTATCGAAATTGAATATGTTTTTGGATTGGATTGGATTGGATTGTATTGGATAATGTTTATTGTCCCCGAGGGGCAATTTGGTTTGCAAACAGTAGTCGACACAACCAATACACATCATAAATAAATAAATAAAAGACATAAATACATATAACATACAGTAGATGTCATCATAATAAAGTTGCAATGAGCTATAAAAGCGCTAAGAGTCCATCAGTCCTTTGTTAAAGTGTGTGTGTGTGTGTGTGTGTGTGTGTGTGTGTGTGTGTGTGTGTGTGTGTGTGTGCAATAGCATCTAAGCCTACAGCTTGTGTGTGTCACACTCTAGATATGTGGAATTGTATTTCAACTACAGTGATGAATCAATTTCAGTTCAGGACTCCAAAATATATTGCAGTATCTGAAAGAAACAAGAATAATTACCATATGCCCATATGTTGTGAACTGTTGATAATATATTTTATTTCAGTATATTTTCATCATGCGTCATGCTCTGTAAGGGGAAAGCCAGCAGACTTAGAGTGTCTTTCCTGCCTGTGCGGTGGCGAGTTACCCATGATCCCCTGCCCTGTTTCAGTTACCCATAATCCCCTGCTCTGTTTCCTGCCTGTGCGGTGGCGAGTTACCCATGATCCCCTGCTCTGTTTCAGTTACCCATGATCCCCTGCTCTGTTTCAGTTATCCATGATCCCCTGCCCTGTTTCAGTTACCCATAATCCCCTGCTCTGTTTCCTGCCTGTGCGGTGGCGAGTTACCCATGATCCCCTGCCCTGTTTCAGTTACCCATAATCCCCTGCTCTGTTTCCTGCCTGTGCGGTGGCAAGTTACCCATGATCCTCTGCTCTGTTTCAGTTACCCATGATCCCCTGCTCTGTTTCAGTTACCCATGATCCCCTGCTCTGTTTCCTGCCTGTGCTGTGGCGAGTTACCCATGATCCCCTGCTCTGTTTCCTGCCCGTGCGGTGGCGAGTTACCCATGATCCCCTGCTCTGTTTCCTGCCTGTGCGGTGGCAAGTTACCCATGATCCCCTGCTTTGTTTCAGTTACCCATGATGCCCTGCTCTGTTTCCCACCTGTGCGGTGGCGAGTTACCCATGATCCCCTGCTCTGTTTCCTGCCTGTGCTGTGGCGAGTTACCCATGATGCCCTGCTCTGTTTCCCGCCTGTGCGGTGGCGAGTTACCCATGATCCCCTGCTCTGTTTCCTGCCCGTGCGGTGGCGAGTTACCCATGATCCCCTGCTCTGTTCCGTTGGCAGGTGGAGGAGATGCGTGGGTACATCGACGCCCTCGCTGAGAAGGTGGAGGAGGTGAAGCGGAATCACAGCGCCATCCTGGCCGCGCCCAACCCAGACGAGAGTACGCCGCCGCCCGTCCGCCGCCCGTACCGCTGTTCTGCTGGGGAGGGGGGCAGGGGAGGGGGGCGGGACTAATGGTTTCCATGGTAACGGGGGAGCGGATGTCAGCAGTAGTCATTTTTCTGGAATGGTACAAAATGATTTTTCTCAGGTGGAATTTCTCAGGTGGAAAATGTGATGCTGAAGTTGAGGCATGGTTCTCTGTTAAAAATATCAGACGGTGCTTTTAGTTCAGACTGTGTGATAGGTGAGAGAGTGCACCTGTTTAGGCGTACCTTATGCAGGTGTTTGTGCATTTTTTAAATAAATTAAGTAGCTTTCCTAATCGATTCAGAGACCGTCTCAACCAGATAGAGAAATTACCCCCCCTCCCCCGCTCCCTCCCACTTTAACACCTAAAGCTTTTCTCATTTTCTTATTGCTTATTTAAGGATTTAAATTTTTTCCTCAGGCACTTAATTTTGGAAAGGGGTGGGGACACTTCATTAACTGGGTCTAATATTCTTGTCCATCTCAGGATTAATCCAGTGAACTGGACTATTAGCATGACTTTGTCAGGCTAATTATTCATTTACTGACAGAATTCAATTATTTTAATCAGGTCTTAGTCATGGATATGTACACAGAATTAATTCCATCTGGAAATAGTATTTCACATTTAGGGCTGTTATGACTATAAGTCTATATATCTGAGTAATATGCGGTTGTGCATTACGCATGTGTGCGTTGTATGTTTGTACAAACGTGCCTGATTGTGTGCATGGCATGCATGTTATTATGTGTGCACATGTATGTGTATTATGTATGCAAACCTGCACGTATATGCGTACATATGGCTTCAATTTTAATTTCTCTCACCGTGTAATGCATGCATTGTTTGCAATGTCTTTCATGGGTGTGTGCGTGTTTGTGTGTGTGTGTTTGCGTGAGTGTGTGTGTGTGTGTGTGTGTGTGTGTGTGTGTGTTTGTGTGTGTGTGTGTGTGTGTGTGTGTGTTTGTTTGTGAGTTGCTGAAACCATTCTCAATGGTTTTTAGCTGAAGGGACTTACACAAAACCCATAAGAGACTGTATACTGTATATTCATATGTGTTAAATAATAGTTAATGTCTTAGAAATGTAGATTTTTGCTTTCATGATACTGAAGTATTTTGTGTAAGCAATTTTACTCTGACTGTAATAATATCACAACACACACCCACACACACACACACACACCCACACATTTACATCTAAACCAAACCAATGCCCTGTACGTGCCTAGAATCATGTCCATAATGCCCCATTCCCCCCCCCCCCCCCCCCCCGCCCCGTTCCCTGATGTGTTTATCGCAGTGCATTCTGGGTAATATGGGCGCACATTAATTGGTGTGTTTTTACAATGAGTGTTTCATCCACCCCCAGGTGTATGTGTTTGTGCAGTTATCGGGATGTAAATGGACTAGACTCAGAAATGGGGGAGTGGATTTGAAGGGGGGGGGCATCTCTTCCTGGTTTAGGGATCTGATTCCTCACTGGAAAAATCTCACGGTTACCCAGTCTGCAGAGTTCAGGGGTCAATTCCATATCAATTCGTTCAGCTCAGGAAATTAAACAAAAATTCAATTGATTCTTTGAAAAAAATCTTCAGTGGAAAATTATGGAGGATGTTTTTTTTTTGGGAATCAAATGTACATTAATTTCCTGGACTAAGTGAATTGAAAAGGGATCGAGCCCAATCGTGCAGGGCTATAACTGCAGCCTGGTGGTTCTGATATGGTAATGCAAAATGACCTCTCTCTCTCTCTCTTTCTCTGCATCTCTTTTTCTCTCTTTCTCTTCCCCCTCTCTCTTTCTCTCCCTCTCTTTCTCTTGCTCTCTGTTTCTGTCTTCCTTGAACAGAGTTGTTAACATACAGAATTGAGAATGTTACTGGAACACATTTATGTTTTTTTTTTTTTACCCCTTTGCTCTGCTGTTTTTCCTGGTGCAAACCCTCTCTACTGAAGAGATTACCTTTCCTGTCCCTGTGCTGTTGATGGCCCCCGCTCCCCCTTTCCACCCCCCCCCCCTTCCACTCCCACTCCCCAGGCACGTGATTACAGACCTGTCATAAATCTCAGCTGTTGTGTGAGAGATCGAGAGCCAGGCTGATAGAGAGAAGGACCATTCTGCCCCCCTGTCAGCTGCAGGGCATGATGGGACAGCCTGGGAGGGTTGGGGTGGGCGGGGGGTGGGCAGGCTTTAAGAGGGGGAGGTGAGAGTTGGGTTGGCGAAGTGTTCGCCTCTCTCTGTGTCATCGCCGTGCGATGCAGATATTTGCTGCACTTTTTCAATTACTGTGCTTTTTAACTACCCTATCCATCCCCCCATCCTCCCTGATACCCTATATACCCCTCTCTCGCTCTCTTCATCCCTCAGCCACTCCTTCCCCTCTACCCCATCTCCTCCCTCCCTCCCTCCCTCTCGCTCGCTCCCTCTCTCTCCCTCCTGATATATCATTTTATTTTCTTTGTTTAGTGGGGTTTTCTCCAAGCCAGATCCGGCCAGTGCGTGTGAAGCTGGAGAGAGCCCCGCTTTGCCCCACCGCAGACGCAGGAACGTTCTGAATACCGCGCTGGAGTGGTCACAATGCACCGTTCAGTCCTGCTTCACTTTCCCCTCCAGAACGTATTAAAAGCCCTAAAGAGCTCCAACGTAATGCATTGTTTAAAAAGCCATTCGGCCTTTTGATTGGTAACATGCATTGTTTCTTGTAAACTGGCAGAAGCCACATTGCTGTGGAAATTAATTTAGCTCATTGGGAGCAAGTCGTTAAATCTGAATGGGCTTTTTTTTTTTTTTTGCCTTTGCCTGTGTGGCGTTCACACAGGGATGTTAGCTCAGAATTTGAATGGCCTGAAGACAAGGCCCATATTCAATAATCTTATCAGCCCAGGCTATCATTCTCTAGGAAGCGAAGGCTTGTATTTACACTGGTTTCATTATTTTAGTCAGGATCTCAAACTCCAGTCCTGGAGGGCCGCAGTGTCTGCAGGTTTAACTCCAGTCCTGGAGGGCCGAAGTGTCTGCAGGTTTAACTCCAGTCCTGGAGGGCCACAGTGTCTGCGGGTTTAACTCCAGTCTTGTTATATCTTATGAAGATATTGCCACACTTTCATATAAAGATAGAAATGGTTGCTGCTTTTGGATTTTGCGTTAGATGCTTTTTTTTAAAGGCACTGTGTGTATTTATGGCTGTATTTCCAGACAGTCCTCACGTTTGGGTGTCCTGTGGTTTGGACAGTCCTCACGTTTGGGGTGTCCTGCGGTTTGGACAGTCCTCACGTTTGGGGTGTCCTGCGGTTTGGACAGTCCTCACGGTTGGGGTGCCCCGCGGTTTGGGGCGTCCTGTGGTTTGGACAGTCCTCACGTTTGGGGGTGTACTGTGGTTTGGGGTGTCCCGCGGTTTGGACAGTCCTCACGTTTGGGGGTGTACTGCGGTTGGTTCCGGTTCGGTGAGGGACGGGAGTCCGCCTGAGAGAAACACATCGTTAACTTCGTCATAAAGCTTGAAGCCGAGCGCAGCTGAAACATTTTTATTTTATTTTATTTTATTTTCCTGTTTTGGAGTGGCTGTGTTGCTCTGCACTCCCAAACGCATGTGCTTGTCTGTCTCTGAGAGAAGCTCGTCCACTGGAGCTGGAACTCATTTGCACTGAGGCATTTAGCAGACGCTCGCTTCCTGTGTCCCCATCACCTCCTACATCACAACGTGCGTGCGCATGACCAGCAGGCTGTATTTGTCATTTTTTGGTAGCGTGCCCCTTTGTTGAGTTCAGTGCTCCCAAAACATCACATACCTGGACTTCAGCAGATCAATATGCAAACAGAGAGTGTGGTCGATCGATGGAGAGAGCCACACAAAGAGTTAAAATACAAACTTCAGTGACAAACACTGAAATGTTTGCTGTATTCATTAACTGAGGTGTATTTTTGAAAATACAATGAATGGACTGTGTCAGGGGCTGGTATCAGACTGTGTCAGGGTCTGGTATCAGACTGTGTCAGGGCCTGGTATCAGACTGTGTCAGTGCCTGGTATCAGACTGTGTCAGGGCCTGGTTTCAGACTGTGTCAGGGTCTGGTTTCAGACTGTGTCAGGGCCTGGTTTCAGACTGTGTCAGGGCCTGGTATCAGACTGTGTCAGGGCCTGGTTTCAGACTGTGTCAGGGTCTGGTATCAGACTGTGTCAGGGTCTGGTTTCAGACTGTGTCAGGGTCTGGTATCAGGCTGTGTCAGGGCTGGTATCAGACTGTGTCAGGGCCTGGTATCAGACTGTGTCAGGGTCTGGTATCAGACTGTGTCAGTGCCTGGTATCAGACTGTGTCAGGGCCTGGTTACAGACTGTGTCAGGGTCTGGTATCAGACTGTGTCAGGGTCTGGTTTCAGACTGTGTCAGGGTCTGGTATCAGGCTGTGTCAGGGCCTGGTATCAGGCTGTGTCAGGGTCTGGTATCAGACTGTGTCAGGGCCTGGTATCAGGCTGTGTCAGGGCCTGGTATCAGACTGTGTCAGGGCCTGGTATCAGACTGTGTCAGGGCCTGGTATCAGGCTGTGTCAGGGCCTGGTATCAGACTGTGTCAGGGCCTGGTATCAGACTGTGTCAGGGCCTGGTATCAGACTGTGTCAGGGTCTGGTATCAGACTGTGTCAGGGGCTGGTATCAGACTGTGTCAGGGTCTGGTATCCGACCGTGTCAGGGCCTGGTTTCAGACTGTGTCAGGGTCTGGTATCAGACTGTGTCAGGGGCTGGTATCAGACTGTGTCAGGGGCTGGTATCAGGCTGTGTCAGGGTCTGGTATCAGACTGTGTCAGGGCCTGGTATCAGACTGTGTCAGGGGCTGGTATTAGACTGTGTCAGGGTCTGATATCAGACTGTGTCAGGGTCTGGTTTCAGACTGTGTCAGGGTCTGGTATCAGACTGTGTCAATCAGACTGTGTCAGGGTCTGGTATCAGACTGTGTCAGTGCCTGGTTTCAGACTGTGTCAGGGTCTGGTATCAGACTGTGTCAATGCCTGGTTTCAGACTGTGTCAGGGTCTGGTATCAGGCTGTGTCAATGCCTGGTTTCAGACTGTGTCAGGGTCTGGTTTCAGACTGTGTCAGGGGTCTGGTTTCAGACTGTGTCAGTGTCTGGTATCTGGTATATTTCAGCGCTTTTTGATGATTAGAGGAAATATGGTATTTAAATGTTCAAATATTCAGCCATCCAGTTATTGATTGATTACTAAGATCATTTTTTCTGTTAATTAACAAAATGAAAAAATGAAAAAAGTAACACATAATAACATTATTCACAGAGAGCCAGAAAACCCAGCAGAAATAGCGAATAATTAATGGGTGTTATTAATTTGCTTTCCTGAAGCTAATGAACACGGCTGCAGAAGGCCATTAGCACAGAAAGGACCTTAGAGGCTGAACGCTATGTTTGATTATTTATACATTTATTATTGGATTATTAGGTTTACTTAAATACAGTTTTTTTTGTTTTACACATTTAGTGTGTGTTCTGTTTATTAAAGCACTTCATATTATCCTATGTGCTGAAGCTACGCCAGTGCCTTTTCAATGCCAAGCGGTTTTACCGCGAAATCACTTTTTGACCCGTCTACCCCATCATTTCTGAGTTTGTTGAGCTTGTTAACTTATGCAAATGTGATTCAGCCTTGACATTAAGAGGGCAGATTGCTGGTTGTTTCCTTGTTTGGATTAGCAGAGAGCTGTGGCATGTCTGCCCGAGCCCTGCTGTGGGAGGGAAGATGGCGGCTTTATGTGGTTTTTTTAGACATCTGGGGCAGGGTCAGCTCAAGGCCGGGGGTATTAGTTCAGATGTTTTGGGGCCATTTAGAAACGCAGGATTCAGGTCAGAGAGGGTGGCAGGGCGATGTTCTGAGAACACACAAAGCGTAAAGCCGATCCTATGGGGTTGCAGGTTCCATTGCATCACCCCGTTTCCCCACTGTTGGTTTATTAGCAAAGCACATCACGGCAGGGCAGGGAGGGGCGGGGCATGGCAGGGCAGGGAGGGGCGGGGCAGGGCGGGCAGGGAGGGGTGGGGCAGGGCAGGGAGGGGCGTGGCAGGGCAGGGGGCAGGGCGGGGCGGTGCAGGGCAGGGCAGGGCAGGGAGGGGCAGGGCAGGGCAGGGCAGGGCAGGGAGGGGCGGTGCAGGGCGGGGCAGTGCAGGATGGGGCAGGGTGGGGCGGGGCAGGGCAGGGTAGGGCAGGGTGGGGCAGGGCGGGGCAGGGCAGGGAGGGGCGGGGCAGGGCAGGGTGGGGCAGGGTGGGGGGCGGGGCAGTGTGGGGTCGGCTGGTTTTCATTGCTGCTGAGCGCTGAATTGATCCGTCGATCACACAGGTAACTCACCTCTCCTGGTTACCTGGGACTGAATGAGGGGTTCATTTCCTGCCATGCTGCAACTCTTCCTGTTCCTCTCAACACCAAACAGCTGTCAATCACCAGATACAGCTGTCTGTCATCACAGATTCAGGCTGGTTTTTTGAATGCATAGGGGATTTAGACACACTTCTCAGGACTCAGGATACTGTTGACATATAAATCAGAGAAGAACACAAGCCACTCTCTACATACACACACACACACATACAATACGTATAGACACATACACACACACACACACACACACACACACACAAACACACACTTTCACACACACACATACATCCCCCATATATTGATTTATTTGTTTTTGTTTCCTGCTCGGTAATTAATCTTTGTTTACTTGGCCGCTTTGCGCAGAGACTGTAAAACACACCCCCGTGCAGCCGCGTGCCACAGCAGTCAAGCAATGTCTCAAAAAGCGATGGATTACTGCAAACCAGGAGAGACTGGGGCGCATTATTAACCAATTAGCACTAAATGAGAAGATCATCACTCGCCTCCCAAAATGAAAAGTAGTAGTGCTTAATTACTGAATGCAGAAAATAAGCAGTGTAGCTTACAAATATTTATGCTCTTGTTTGTTTATCACACAGGTAATTCTTCAGTACCTTCAGTGTTGTGATACCCTTTATATTCCTTAATGATGACTTGGTAACTGCGTCGGCTGTGGTAATGAGTAGACATGGAGTTTGCTTTTGAGTGATTACTCAACTTTGGGCGATTACTGGATAACAAAATTAACATTATTATATTATTTACTGTTGTTACTAGACATGGCTATTCATGAGAGGCGTGCAGTCCCTGTCTCCAGGTCCTGCATGCTGAATATCAGTTATCAGTGCAGTATCAGTCCTGCATGCTGCTAATATCAGTGGTAAATATCCCATAAATCCCCATCTCCAGGTCCAGTGCCTGCATGCTGAATATCAGTAGTTATCAGTGCAGTCCCAGTTATTATGCAGTCCCCATCTCCAGGTCCTGCATGCTGAGTTTATCAGTGCCAGTTGCCTGCTGAATATCATTAAGTTATCAGTGCAGTCCCCATCTCCAGGTCCTGCATGCTGAATATCAGTTATCAGTGCAGTCCCCATCTCCAGGTCCTGCATGCTGAATATCAGTTATCAGTGCAGTCCCCATCTCCAGGTCCTGCATGCTGAATATCAGTTATCAGTGCAGTCCCCATCTCCAGTCCTGCATGCTGAATATCAGTGCAGTGTAAATCCCCATCTCCAGGTCCTGCATGCTGAATCATCAGTTATCAGTGCAGTCCCCATCTCCAGGTCCTGCATGCTGAATATCATCAGTTATCAGTGCAGTCCCCATCTCCAGGTCTGCCAGGTCCTGCATGCTGAATATCAGTTATCAGTGTAAATCCCCATCTCCAGGTCCTGCATGCTGAATATCAGTTATTAGTGCAGTCCCCATCTCCAGATCCTGCATGCTGAATATCAGTTATCGGTGCAGTCCCCATCTCCAGGTCCTGCATGCTGAATATCAGTTATCAGTGCCATCCCCATCTCCAGGTCCTGCATGCTGAATATCAGTTATCAGTGCAGTCCCCATCTCCAGGTCCTGCATGCTGAATATCAGTTATCAGTGCAGTCCCCATCTCCAGGTCCTGCATGCTGAATATCAGTTATCAGTGCAGTCCCCATCTCCAGGTCCTGCATGCTGAATATCAGTTATCAGTGCAGTCCCCATCTCCAGGTCCTGCATGCTGAATATCAGTTATCGGTGCAGAATAAAATGGCCTTCAGGGCTTCAGTCTGCTGTTCACTGTACCGCACTGGTGGGACTGAGACGTTCAGGTTTATTGGTGTTTATCCAGGCGAAGACTGGAATCCAAACAAACATAATAATGAATGAGAGGAAGAGAGATCGAGAGAGAGACTCATCCAAACGTAATTATTAATGAGAGAGAGAGAGAGAAACGCATTCAAACATGATTATTAATGAGAGAGAGAGAGAGAGAGAAACGCATTCAAACATGATTATGAATAAGTGAGAGACTCATTCAGACATGATTATGAATAACTGAGAGGCTCATTCAAACATAATTATGAATAAGTGAGAGACACATTCAAACGTAATTATAAATGAGAGAGAATTTGTGCTTCAAAAACAGGTCCATTTACATTTGAATAGTTTCTGGCATTGAGTAGAAATGTGCCCCAGTGGGGATGGTCTGAAATTCTCTTAGGAGCCGTGTGTGTGGAACATTACCTTCACCTTCCTGTGATTACCCGTGCCCATACCGTTACTTCAGCTTCATTACTTTAGGCCTGACTGGAGCTCTTATGCAGAGCAAACTACCTGAGCTCACACAAGTCTTGTTCTGTGGTATTTCCACAAATTTTAGGTGTCAGCTGAAATGTTTTCATAATTCTTCTTCTTTCACATTCCGGTTGGACAAGCGATTTGTCTGAAAATTCTCAGGAATCTGCAAGAGGGTTTTTCGAATTTTGCCTGTATCTGATAAAGTACTGTATACTGTATATGTTCAGTATATGTTTGGTCCTGGCCTACACTGTAAAATGTTAATTCAACTCTAACGGAGTACATTAACATCCAACAGGGACCATATGTGCTCTGTAAGAGTCGGCTTATTTACTCTGAACTTCTTTATATGTGGTGGAGTCCTGCAGTGTGATTTCATTAGCGGGAAAATGTCCCCAGTCATTCAGGGTCCCAGTCATTTCGGTTCCCAGTCATTCAGGTCCCAGTCATTCAGGTCCCAGTCATTCAGGTTCCCAGTCATTTAGGTTCCCAGTCATTCAGATCCAGTCATTCAGGTCCCAGTCATTTAGGTTCCCAGTCATTTAGGTCCCAGTCATTTCGGTCCCAGTCATTTAGGGTCCCAGTCATTCAGGTCCCAGTCATTCAGTCCCCAGTCATTCAGGTCCCCAGTCATTTAGGGTCCCAGTCATTCAGGTCCCAATCATTTAGGGTCCCAGTCATTCAGGTCCCAATCATTTAGGGTCCCAGTCATTCAGGTCCCAATCATTTAGGGTCCCAGTCATTCAGGTCCCAATCATTTAGGGTCCCAGTCATTCAGGTCCCAGTCATTCAGGATCCAGTCATTTAGGTTCCCAGTCATTCAGGTCCCAGTCATTTAGGTTCCCAGTCATTCAGGTCCCAGTCACTTAGGTTCCCAGTCATTCAGGTCCCAGTCATTTAGGTTCCCAGCCATTCAGGTCCCAGTCACTCAGATCCAGTCATTCAGATCCAGTCATTTAGGGTCCCAGTCATTCAGGTCCCAGTCATTCAGTTCCCAGTCATTCAGGTCCCAGTCATTTAGGTTCCCAGTCATTCAGGTCCCAGTCATTCAGGCCTGTGAAACAGCCTTCATTTGACTGCATACATCCCACTGCTGTTCTAAGGTCTCTCTGCACTGTGTGAGTGTATGTGTGTGTGTGTGTGTATGAGTGTGTGTGAGTGTGTGTGTGTGTATGCGTATGAGTGTGTGTGTATGTGTGTGTAAATGAGTGTGTGTTTGTGATCATGCGTATACATCACTGTAAATGAGTGTATGTATTTCCATGCAAGTGCATGAGTACCAAATGTGCATGTGCTCATGTACATGCGTTTGTTTAATATGAGCATTCAAAATGCCATGCAAAATTCTGTTTCTACTCTCATTCCAAATTTAGAAACAATTAATGCAACCACAGACAGCCTCTATACATGTTGTCCTTTTCAGTAAATTACATCTCTTTAAGATTCCCTATTGAGATTTAAAGATATACACTTGATAAGGAGTTCATACTGTGTGTTTAAATCACGTGCGGTATAATTGAAGGAGCTGGAATCTCAGTGTTTTGTGTTTGTGTGTTTGTGTGCATTTTTTTCCACACAGTGCAGTTACTGCGCTAAACAGGTGACTCACTCTGTGGCTTCTTCTGCTCCTCAGAGACAAAGGCGGAAATGGAGGAGCTGATGACCGATATTAAGAAGCTGGCTAATAAAGTGCGCTCCAAATTAAAGAGTGAGTTCAGTATCTGTTCCCTTTCCGTTCTGTTTCTGTTACTGATCTGCCAGCCTTGTATCAACTCTGTCACGTCGCCTGTTGATGACTCAGTCTGCACATGAGCAGGCATTGGAAGAAGTCCTTGACTTTAGGGTGTCCTTTCCTGCGTATCATTTTGTAATAGTTTGGATGTGGAACCCTGTCGGTTTGGGCATGGAACCCTGTCGGTTTGGGCATGGAACCCTGTCAGTTTGGGCATGGAACCCTGTCGGTTTGGGCGTGGAACCCTGTCGGTTTGGGCATGGAACCCTGTCAGTTTGGGCGTGGAACCCTGTCAGTTTGGGCATGGAACCCTGTCAGTTTGGGCGTGGAACCCTGTCAGTTTTGGCATGGAACCCTGTCAGTTTGGGCGTGGAACCCTGTCAGTTTGGATGTGGAACCCTGTCAGTTTGGGCGTGGAACCCTGTCAGTTTGGGTGTGGAACCCTGCCGGTTTGGGCGTGGAACCCTGTCAGTTTGGGCGTGGAACCCTGTCAGTTTGGGTGTGGAACCCTGTCAGTTTGGGCATGGAACCCTGATATTTTGGACATGTGTGGTACAGGGAGTAATAATTCCAGAGGGACCCTTGCAGATGTATGAGAACAGACTGATTTACACAAGATGTACACGGCTTTGAACAAGACTCACTGCCCTGCCTGATGCATGTCACGCAGCTCTTTTACACTCTCTGGACATCAGATGATTATGTTGTGAGACAGCTTGCGCTGGCTGCAGTGCATCGTGGGAGTATGTTGTGTGCGTGCAGGACATCTCAGCGAAGAGACAGCCGAGCTCCTTCTGCACCTACACTCCCCCTTAAGTGCTGCTTCCAGCCTTACAGCAAGCGCCCTCTCTCCCTCTCTCTCTCTTTCCCTCTCTCCATCTATCTCTCCCTCTATCTTTATCTCTCCCTCTCTCTCTCTTTCCATCTCTCTCTCTCTCTTTCCCTCTGTCTCTCCCTCTCTCTTTCATCTATCTCTCTTTTCCTCTATCTCTCCCTCTCTCTTTCCATCTCTCTCTCTTTCCCTCTGTCTCTCCCTCTCTCTCTTTCCCTCTATATCTCCCTCTATCTTTATCTCTCCCTCTCTCTCTCTTTCCTTCTATCTCTCTCTCTCTCTTCTATTCTATCTCCATCTATTCTTAAATTGTATTTTTGTTGTAATGTATTAACCAGAATGCAGGAAAGTCCCTGAAACTCAGCACACAGATACACACACACACACACACAAACACACTCTGTCACATACACAGACACACACACAGACACCCACACACACACACACACACTCTCACACAAACACACTCTGTCACAGACACACAGACACACACACACACACACACACACATACTCTCACACAAACACACTCTGTCACATACACACATACACACAGACAGACAGACAGACAGACACACACACACACGCACACACACACACTCTGTCACATACACACACACTCTCACACAAACACACTCTGTCACACACACACGCACACACTCACACACACGCTCTGTCTCACACACACACACACCCACACACACACACATACTCTCACACAAACACACTCTGTCACATACACACACACTCACACTGTCACACACACACTCTGTCTCACACACACACACACACATACACACACACACACTCTGTCTCACACACACACACACACACTCACACTGTCATACACACATGCACACACTGCCTCACAGTGTTTTTCTCCCCTTGCAGGCATACAGCACAGCATTGAGCAAGAGGAGGGCCAGAACAGGTCATCAGCCGACCTGAGAATACGCAAGACACAGGTGAGGGTGGGGGGGGGATGGGGGGGGGGGGGGGGCTCTACCTGGGAGGCTAACATGTTACCCCTCCAGCACAGGGGGCCATCTTGTGTGTTCTACCAGCTCAGTGAGTGGTGAAAATCTGGAGTTTCCTGTTTGTTCATTTGATGTAAATTGTCAGAGGTGGCTCTCAGTACCTAATTTTAATTAGCATTATGAAAAAGCGAGAATGATGTTTGGATTCCTGCATTAGTGTAGTATTAATAATGACATGAAGAAACTGTCACAGAATAAACAGTTCACTCACTCTCTGTCTCTCTCTCTCTCTCTCTCGTTTGCTTGCTCACTCTCTCACTCTTTGTCTCTCTCTCTCGCTCTCGCTCTCACAGCATTCCACTTTGTCTCGTAAATTTGTGGAAGTGATGTCAGAATACAACGCCACCCAATCAGACTACAGGGAGCGGTGTAAGGGGAGGATCCAGCGCCAGCTTGAGATCAGTGAGTACTGCCCCCTGCTATAGGTCAATGGGGTTTGTAGTTTCTGTTGTTTTTTGAGGATTTCATGGGTTTGTAGTCTGTGTTGTGTTTTGTCTGGGTCACTGGGATTTGTAGTTTATTTCACTATTAGTTCTCTTCATGAACGTGTTGATAAATCTCTAAACTTTGGATCGTACCTGACGCTTGGGGATGGAAGCAATTCCACACTGCAGCAATGAAGATGCAGCTCAATGATTTGGAAAGGCTCCGTCAGCGTAGCGTTGGTGCAGTCTGTGGAGGTTCTACTGGTGCAGTGTGTGGAAGTTCTACTGGTGCAGTGTGTGGAGGTTCTACTGGTGCAGTGTGTGGAAGTTCTACTGGTGCAGTGTGTGGAGGTTCTGCTGGTGCAGTGTGTGGAGGTTTTCTTGGTGCAGTGTGTGGAGGTTCTGCTGGTGCAGTGTGTGGAGGTTCTACTGGTGCAGTGTGCAGTGTGTGGAGGTTCTCTGGTGCAGTGTGTGGAGGTTCTGCTGGTGCAGTGTGTGGAGGTTCTACTGGTGCAGTGTGCAGTGTGGAGGTTCTGTGGGTGCAGTGTGTGGAGGTTCTGCTGGTGCACTGTGTGGAGGTTCTGCTGGTGCAGTGTGTGGAGGTTCTGCTGGTGCACTGTGTGGAGGTTCTGCTGGTGCAGTGTGTGGAGGTTCTGCTGGTGCAGTATGCAGTGTGTGGAGGTTCTCTTGGTGCAGTGTGTGGAGGTTCTGCTGGTGCAGTGTGTGGAGGTTTGGTTGGTGCAGTGTGCAGTGTGTGGATGTTCTGCTGGTGCAGTGTGCAGTGTGTGGAGGTTCTCCTGGTGCAGTGTGTAGAGGTTCTGCTGGTGCATTGTGTGGAGGTTCTTCCGGTGCAGTATGCAGTGTGTGGATGTTCTGCTGGTGCAGTGTGTGGAGATTCTGCTGGTGCAGTGTGTGGAGGTTCTGTTGGTGCAGTGTGTGGAGGTTCTGCTAGTGCAGTGTGTGGAGGTCCCGCTGTGCAGTGTGTGGAGGTTCTGTTGGTGCAGTGTGTGGAGGTTCTGCTGGTGCAGTGTGCAGTGTGTGGAGGTTGTGTTGGTGCAGTGTGTGGATGTTCTGCTGATCCAGTAGAGGTTCTGCTGGTGCAGTGTGCGGAGATTCTACTGGTGCCGTGTCCGTATGTAACCATACAGCCATATGAAAGAATAATTTTTGTTTAGAAGGTTGGTTAAAATCAGGAAACTGAAGGATTGCTGCTGGTATCTAAAGGGTTAAATTATTTTAAATGATTATCTGACGCTGGTGTGGTTCTCTGGCAGGACTCCGCCCCTCAGTGTTTCACGCCCGGTCGCTCTGTCCTTCAGACAAGGTCGTAGTGAGGCTCTGAAATCACCACAGGAGCCCACGCTGTTAATGGCTGATCGGGGGGGGGGGGGGGGGGGGGGGGGGGGGGGGGATGGGGGGGGCAGGTGGTAGCACTAGAGGGCCACACGCTGTGAGGTGATATTAATATTAATATATTTAACAAAATGCTCAGACATCTGTTTGAATGCTGACAGCTGCAGTGCAGATCTGGTTCTTTGATTCTGGAGGAATTCAAATTTAAAAATAAAATGTGTTTTAAATAATAAATAGGTACAAAAATGAGAATAAAGGCTGTAGGATGTTTTGCTACTTCAGTCAGTGTCCACAGCACAGTGGTTCTGACAGGAAGTGGAGCTCCACTGACAGGAAGTGGAGTTTATTTACCACCTATCTGCAGTCTCTCACTCCACTCAGTTCAGGCCCCTCTCTCAGACGGCCAGGCCGAACAGGGCTGTTCATCACGCCTCTCCCAGGGCGTGGGGAGCCATGGAAACACATTCAGGGGTCAGGTGGAGCCATGGAAACGTGTTCAGGGGTGAGGTGGAGCCATGGAAACACATTCAGGGGTGAGGTGGAGCCATGGAAACGCATTCAGGGGTCAGGTGGAGCCATGGAAACGCGTTCAGGGGTGAGGTGGAGCCATGGAAACACATTCAGGGGTGAGGTGGAGCCATGGAAATGCGTTCAGGGGTGAGGTGGAGCCATGGAAACACATTCAGGGGTGAGGTGGAGCCATGGAAACACATTCAGGGGTGAGGTGTGTGTCTGTGGCCTCCTGGTAGAGACCAGAGGAGGGCGGGGTTGTGATTTCAGGCGACGCTGGGGCAGGGGACACCTGCACTACCTGTCTCTGCTGGACCCTCTGCACTCTCCTCATGTCACAGTGATGCTCCTCCAGGGCTGCAGAGATGCCATTAACTGCAGCCTTTATTAAAATGCATATATAATATTTTCCTTAATTTTATGGGCACCTGGAGCAAGCTATCACAGAGGAATCCTGGTTATTAGTTAGACGGTGAATAGGACTGCGTTAAATCACACACGGCCAATTCAACAAATCAGTTTCATTTAATTAAGCCGCAAGCTAACTGCTCGTTCTTGCTGTGAATCTGGCTTGGCCCAGGACTGATAAATGAAACGTTGTACTGAGCGATCAGTGTTGCGTCTCCCGGCGCTTGGTTCAGGGCGGACCACAACTTGTAATTATTTTTGAGAAAATGATGCCGTCATTACGAAACGAGCGGCAGTTCCTCCCGAAGCTCGTTCCGGTGCCTGTCAGAACAGACGCGCAGATAAGGGGAAGCGCGATGTGCGCTGTCGGCGCTGTCTGGGGCGGCACGGTGACTCTTTATTAAAAAGTTTCTGAGCGGGGAGCCGAGATTAGACGCTGCCGCCCCGCCGAGCTCCTCCAGAGGAATTAACCTCGGCGCAGAGCGGAGCTCAAAAGGCGGCGCTGGACTGGGCGGCTCCGCGACGAGCTGCGAATCGTCCCTCGTGGATCGCTGACTTTTATGAGCTGCTGTTCTGCTACGTATTGATTTTATTTTTTTTATTTTTTTATTTTTTTTTTGAAACGCTGAAAATAATGGGAATTCGTGGGGTGCGCGCACGTACGCATGCATGCATGAATGCAACTGAATACATTTCCATAGATTATGTGTACATCTCTGGTGTAGGCGCGCGCTCCGTCTGATCTGGTGCATAATTCATGTGACGGAGGACGCGAGCATTAAGGCTTTAGCTGCCTTTGATGAAGATGACCCCCCCCCCCCCCCCCCCCCTTCTTATAGGCACGTGCGTTCACATACATCTGCATGTCTAATGAGCGATGGGGGGTGGGGTTGGGATGGGGGGGGTGGGGGTTGGGTGGGGGTGTTTATCAGACCGCTTAGCCCCGCGCGCGATACATACTGGTCCCTTTCATCAGTGTACGTTGTGCTCTGACTCCTCAGGTGCCCCCAGGTTGTCATTAAATCAGTTATGAAGTAGGCACTTGTAAATAAATAAATAAATAAATAAAAAATTGGTCCGGTCATAGGTCATAGGTCACTGTTCATGTTGGGACCCAAAGGAGAGAGCAAAAATCAATATATTCATTAATATGTTATAATTAATAATAAATAATATATAAATAATAATATATATTGCATATTTTTGCTATATAATTGAATAATTCTCTAATTGCTACGTACTGCTTGGGCTCACCTGAACTACTGTAAATAGCATTATATGAGTGTGTGTAACTCAGTGGACAAACAGCACATCTGTTACAAAGTCAGCACAGATGTTTGCCACTTCTTTAAAAAAAAAAATTAAAAAACATTTTTTAAAGGTCTGTGTTGAAAATGTTAGACCTCATCATTCCTGTGGAGAGAGGAGAGATTTGTCCTTTTCCGTCTCCTGAAGAACGGCGCTTTGAAATGAGGGATAATGAGGGGAAATGAGAATGGACCAATCAGTTTCCCCGGACAAGCCTCTCCATGGCAACGCGCCGGAGCTCCTGCTTCAGAAGAGCGATGTGTGTGTGTGTGTGTGAGAGAGTGTGTGTGTGTGTGTGAGAGAGAGAGAGAGTGTGTGTGTGTGTGTGTGTGTGTGTGTGTGTGTGAGTGTGTGTGTGTGTGAGTGTGAGTGTCTGTAGGATGAGTGTGTGTGTGTGTGTGTGAGTGTCTGTAGGGTGAGTGTGTGTGAGTGTCTGTAGGGTGAGTGTGTGTGTGTGTGTAGGGTGTGTGTGAGTGTCTGTAGGGTGAGTGTGTGTGTGTAGGGTGTGTGTGTGTGTGTGTGTGTGTGTGTGAGTGTCTGTAGGGTGAGTGTGTGTGTGTAGGGTGTGTGTGAGAGAGTGTGTGAGTGTGTGTGTGAGTGAGTGTCTCTAGGGTGAGTGTGCATGTGTATGTGAGCGAGTGTGTGAGTGTGTGTAGGGTGTGTGAGAGAGTGTGTGAGTGTGTGCATGCATCTGTGTGTGCCTGTGTGTGTGAGTGTGTGTAGGATGTGTGTGTGAGTGTAAGTGTCTGAGTATGTGTGTGTGTGTGAGTGCGTGAGTGTGTGTGTGGTGTGTGTAGGATATGTGTGTGGGAGAAAACTGTGTACTTCCACCTGACCTGAAAGTAATGTGAAATACTTCACCCCTTCTGACAATGATGACTTCCAACCTGAAATGAGCATCACAAAAAGAGTCAAATGGAACACATTGCAGACCCAACCACTAAGGAGCAAGAAATAACTGTATACCACATATTCTATAAACTAACCACATGTTCCACCTTTTCTGTATTTTTTATTTATTTATTTTTTAACAGCAGAAGGTTTCTGTCAGAAGGAGTTTCAGTTGCTGTATCGCAGTGCGAAACGCAGTTGCTCACGAAAATGGTAATGTATATAATGGGCCTGTGTGCGTTCTGCACGTGATAATTCTTCCGCGTTCAGTTGTTGTCAAGTTAATTCCCTGCTCGCGTGGTCTATTTAAAAGTCCGATCTTTTTCTGAAAGCTCTGTATCGAGAGAGAGCCGGGAGCGCGATCAGCCCACGCGGACCTCCGGCTGCCGGGGGGTTTAAGAGCTTTGTGGGAACTGCGAGACATTAAAGCTGCGTACTGAACTAAGCTGGGACGCTGTCTCCTAACAACGCGCTTACAAGTGTGAGTGAGCGTGTTCTCACAAGTGCGTGTGGGCATCGCGTCACGACCGCGGTCAAATGCAAACGAGCGCGTGACACGAGGCGATGTCTTCTCCACATTTTTAAAAGTGTTAGGGCAATAGAAAGTGTGTGGCTCGTGAGCAGCGCGGAACCCGGATAGGTTGTAATTATCTCTGAAACAGTGCGTAGGGCGAAGGGATAATAGGACGAGTCGAGTCGCTGCAGAGGAGGAATCTGCCACGATTCCGCAACAGAGTTCAAACGCGGTTTAATCATGGAGAAAATCAAGCGGGGGTTTAAACGGTCAGATGAAATGAAACAAATGAGTTAAAATGGTGTTTATGTGTGTCGTATGCGTGTCGGAGAAGCCACCGTCGAGGAAGGGGACGGCAAATTAACTCGAGGTCGTATTCATCAAATTAGATGGGAGGGTTCAAAATGCACTTGACTCTGTCAGGGGAGGACTGCGAAGTGAAATACCTCAGATAAGTTTTCAAAGATTAGCATCGTCAGTCTTCCAATCTTCCGAAATCTTTCGGAAGTTTTTATACAAAGCAGTTCATACGATGCAAACAAGTCAGCCTTTGAAGAAAATTCAAATGGCTTCTACGCGTGAAGGAAATATTTGATTTGTGCTCGTCTCCGTATCTCATATCAGATCTCGCCGCAGAAGTCATTTGAAATTTCATTTTCAGTCCTCATTCAACCGTTGGAAGTAATTCACTGTTAGTGTTGTTATGCAGCGTGCGATAATCGAAGCGCTGATTTATAATCCTCTTTTGTCCTGTGTTTATTTCATTTGAATGTGGCTGTTTAAAAAAGAAAACACCTTCAACACGTCGATCCAAAGCTTATTGAATATACTTATTAAATGCGATAGAGCTGCACTTTTATGATCTTCCGTTGTGCATGTTGGGCCTGTAACTCCTCATTGGCAGATGTTCATATATATACAAATGGAGGTTTGGCCGTTTGAAACATGTAATTTAATTTGTGGAAAAGATATCAGGCATCATTTTAAATGACCTTGACAGATTGTTTTTCATGACCAATAAATCACAGTCTGGCAGCCAGGCCGCTACAGGGAAACCTGGATTCATCAGAGCTGGGTTGAAGGTCAAAGGTCCAAGGTCAAATATTTATTTCACCCCTTTTGGCTGTGTACCACTTTCAACTGTCAGCCTCTGATGAATTTGGGGGTGGGGGTGGGGTGGGTTATTATATTTTTTGTTTTTTAAACTGCTTAATTTAAATTTAAAACACAAGACGCCGTGTACTTGCACAACCCTGGGGTGGATATTTTTCAATTCAGATTAATTATGTTTGCGTCACACAGTCACCTTATACTGACAGAAATGAAATAGGTTATGCACAAATGCACTATCTGCTGGGGGGGAGAAGGACAGGGGTGGGGGTGATGGAGGGGACTGGGGGGGGGGGGGAAGATGGATGGAGAATGGTTTGGGTTTAATTAGTGTCATGTCAGCAAAGTGATAGTGGGCTTGGCCTGTGCCAGCACACAGCCTCCATAACATGCCACAAAACCTTCCACCCCCAACAAACAGAACTTTCCAGAAAAACAAGGAATCTGTTTATCCCCCTCCCCCATTTACTAATGCAACATTACTGTTAATTCACATGGGGCGTTGAACCCCATTTCTTTAGCCCTTGGGCTATGAAACAGTAAAAAAAAAAAAAAAAAAGGATGGTTCTGGCGAGATGCTGATGAGAAGCACTTGTTGCGATCATTCGTCCGTACATCTGTTTGTTAGTCTGTCTGTACATCTGTCTGTTAGTCTGTGTGTCAGTCTGTGTGTCAGTTGCTAAAACCACAGGGAATTTTTGTCACTAACAGCAGAGTGTATTAAGTGTATTAAGGTGTGGTGCTCATTACAGTGTTTTTGCATTGAGTGAGCAGCTGAGCACAGAGCTGGTATGGGCCTTGTGTTACTCCGACGTACTCTGTGCTCTCTGCACTGGTGCTGCCTCCTGCTGGTGGGAGGGGGACATGCACTTGCATACCTTTCTAATAGATCTGACTATTGCATTTGCTGGGTTGCTTGGTCTGTGATCAGTTACTGAAATACTGTGTGTGTGTGCATGTGTGTGCGTGCGTGTGTGTGTGTGTGTGTGCGTGTGTGTGTACGTACGTGTGTGTGTGTGTGTGTGTGTGTGCGCGTGTGTCCTTTCAGCTGGCAGGAACACCACCAATGAGGAGTTGGAGAGCATGCTGGAAAGTGACAACCCTGCTATCTTTACCTCTGGGGTGAGTTTCTCTCTCGCCGTCTCTGTCTGTCTCTCTCTCTCTCTCTCTCTCTCTCTCTCTCTCTCTCTCTCTCTCTCTCCCTGTCTCTCTCTGTCTCTCTCTCCATCTCTCTCTCTCTCATTGTATCCTATGTAAAGGACATGGGGGTCCTGATATTTGTTGTCTAAAGTTGGTAGATTAGGCCAGTTGATGTAAGCTTGTTCTAGCTTTTATTTCTGATAATGTCATTAGCAATACTGTGGCTGGTGTTTAGCCTTGTAGTCTAACTAGACTAGTTGTACACAGTGCTGTCGTCGTGCCAGAATGGGAATGAATGTGACAGGGGAACATGGGGTCCAGTTCAGTTTTTTCTTTAAACTAAAAAAAAAAATACATACAGTGCTGCAACACTGCTAAGTCACAACATTTTTAAGTCACAAGCCATGGGCATAAGCATAAACTGCTGTGGTCTTGAATGCACATCAGCCCACTCGGCCAATGAAATTACAGCTGACAAGCCCCCCCCCCCCCTTCCTTTTGTCACTCTGCACAGATCATCATGGACTCCAACATCAGTGAGCAGGCCATGAACGAGATCGAGACCCGACACACCGAGATCATCAAACTGGAGAACAGCATCCGTGAGCTGCACGACATGTTCATGGACATGGCCATGCTGGTGGAGAGCCAGGTAAGCCCCCCCCCCCCCCCCCCCCCCCCGACCCGAGAGAGAGTCAGAGACAGATAGAATCAGAGACAGAGAGTCAGAGACAGATAGAATCAGAGACAAATAGAGTCAGAGACAGATAGAATCAGAGACAGAGAGTCAGAGACAGATAGAATCAGAGACAGAGAGTCAGAGTCAGAGACAGATAGAGTCAGAGACAGATAGAGTCAGAGACAGATAGAATCAGAGACAGAGAGTCAGAGACAGATAGAATCAGAGACAGAGAGTCAGAGACAGAGAGTCAGAGTCAGAGAGTCAGAGACAGATATAGTCAGAGACAGAGAGTCAGAGACAGATAGATTCGGAGACAGAGAGTCAGAGACAGATAGAATCAGAGACAGAGAGTCAGAGACAGATAGAGTCAGAGACAGAGAGTCAGAGACAGATAGATTCAGAGACAGAGAGTCAGAGACATATAGAATCAGAGACAGAGAATCAGAGTTAGAGAGTCAGAGACAGATGATTCAGAGACAGAGAGTCAGAGACAGATAGAATCAGAGACAGAGAGTCAGAGACAGAGAGTCAGAGACAGATAGAATCAGAGAGACAGATAGAATCAGAGACAGAGAGTCAGAGTCAGATAGAATCAGAGGCAGAGAGCCAGAGACAGATAGAATCAGAGACAGAGTCAGAGACATATAGAATCAGAGACAGAGAGTCAGAGTCAGAGAGTCAGAGACAGAGAGTCAGAGACAGAGAGTCAGAGACAGATAGAATCAGAAACAAAGAGTCAGAGACAGATAGAATCAGAGACAGAGAGTCAGAGTCAGATAGAATCAGAGGCAGAGAGCCAGAGACAGATAGAATCAGAGACAGAGAGTCAGAGACAGATAGAATCAGAGACAGAGAGTCAGAGACAGATAGAATCAGAGACAGAGAGTCAGAGACAGATAGAATCAGAGACAGAGAGTCAGAGACAGATAGAATCAGAGGCAGAGAGTCAGAGACAGATAGAATCAGAGACAGAGAGTCAGAGACAGAGAGTCAGAGTCAGATAGAATCAGAGGCAGAGAGCCAGAGACCGAATGAGTCTGTTTGTACTGGAGACCAGGGATCTAGGGATGTTTGTTGTATTAATTTACTCTGTGGGCTGTGTTTGGATCGATGCTCTTCTTGCCATGAATATTGCATGTAAATTGCTCAAATGCCTTCATTCGGAAAACTGCTTTCAATGTAAAAGTCAATGAACATGCATGTGCTTGATTCGGTGATCGATGGACTAACATACTTTTATTGAGTTTGTTTGCACTGTACTTGTACTTGTCTGCGCTGTGCTTGTTTGCTCTTTCTTTCTGTCTTGCTCTTTCCCTCTTTTTCTTTCCCTTCTCTCTCTCCTCTCTTCCTTTTCCCTCGTTCCTCTTCTCCTTCGCCTGTTTTTGCCCTCACTCTAACAGGCTTATAGCACAGTGCAGCCAGTCTAGGACCCACACTAACAGCCCAAGGTAATTCACTCACATTTCCCCCCGTGTGTGTGCGTGCCTCTCGTACGTCTGGGTATATATACACAAATATAATTCCTAGAGAAATACTTATCTGACCACAACGTGACCACAGATTACAAATACTGTACTTATTAAACCTTGAACACTATCCTGACCTCTTTGTATAATCTTTGTATTAACGTTGTACATGACTTTCAACAGTGATAACAAATACACACATGTGTGATTAGTAATGTCTGAAAGAGCTCCGCCCTCAGACCAGAAGGGAGTCTGAGTGAGTAGCGCCCCCTATCGGCGAGGATGACCATCAGCATAGTGGGAGGATGAGAGCATCCAGACGGACTGTTGTGGTTCAGTGTAATGCTGGTGGCAGACCTGGGGTGTGTCTGTATTTAAAATGCTTTTGGTGCCAGAAAGTGTCAGTGGTCTGCGTGAGATTGACAGGATGTCTAAAGAGTTATTAAAGTGTTTGGCCCAGGTGTGTGTGGATTCCCATAGCAGCACTAGCTGCTATATGAGGGGTCAGATAAGTGGGTCTGTGGTTGAATTCTCTGTTTCATGTGGCTCGATACCTTAGTTCTGGGGGTTGTAGTTCTGAGTCTGTATCAAATCTGTAGATTTTTTTCCAGAACTACAGATTTATTCTGACCATTTTACTAGTGGCTGCACTGCCAGAGCGTCCTCCAGGTGAGCCCACCTGTCCAACCTGCCCCTTTGTTTCCCCTCTGCACCTGCAGGGGGACCTGGTGAACAACATCGAGAAGAACGTGCGCAGCGCTGAGGAGTATGTGGAGAAGGCCAAAGAGGAGACTAAGGCTGCCATTAGCGTACGGAGGGTTAGCCGCCGGGTAAGTCACCGAGCAGACAGTCTGTGAGCACACTCTCAAATGTCCCCTGTCTCTCCCTCTCTCCCTCCCTCCCTGCCTCCGTCCTTCCCTCTCTCCCTCTCCCTCCCTCCCTCCCTCCTTCCTTCCCACTTTCCCTACCTCCTTCCTTCTCTCCCTCCTTCCCTCCCTCCCTCTCTCTCTCTGTGGATGGGTGGCAGGGGGAGATGATAGACCGTATTGAGTACAATGTGGAGCACTCGGTGGATTACGTGGAGAGGGCGGTGTCCGACACTAAGAAGGCGGTAAAGTACCAGAGCAAAGCGCGGAGGGTGAGTGGGGTCAGGTGGGCGTGGCCGTTCTGCATGGTCCGTGTGCCTCTGCGTGTCCCTGTGCTCGTGGCCTGATGCGGAATGGCATGCTCTTTCCCGCTTTACCCGCCAAACCCCCCCTCCCCTCCCTCCAAGACGGTCTGAGGACGCTGAGTTTCTCTCAGGCCAGAGCGCAAGTTCAGCTGTCCCTCCTTAGTGACCTCTGGCACCGTTACAGAACATCGGGAAAATGCCACAGTTCTGCCTCGCTGCCAGGATTCTGGAACGTCGGGCGCTGCCAGGATTCTGGAACGTCGGACAATAGCATAGTTCTGCCGCACTGCTAGAATTCCGGAACATCGGGCGCTGCCAGGATTCTGGAACGTCGTGCGCTGCCAGGATTCTGGAACGTCGGGCGATGCCATGATTCTGGAACGTCGGGCGCTGCCAGGATTCCGTAACGTCGGGCGCTGCCAGGATTCCAGAACATCAGCCACTGTCAGGATTCTGGAGCATTGGGCAGCAGATGTGATTCTGGACGTCAGATGAAGAGAGGATTCTGCTGCAACCGGAAGTTAACTGGCCATTTTCTTATGCCGCTTTATTAAATAACTTTTAACCTTTATTAAAAAAAAAAAAAAAAAAAAAGAAGCTATCTTGCATTACAGGATTATTTTTACCCCCTCAGACTTGTGTGTGGCCTCCGGGTCACATTGGCTGCCGTCCATCAGTAACCAGGCCCTGTTCTCAGAGACCCGAAGGTTCCATTACCCATCTCCCTCATGCTGGGAAAAGGCACAGGATTCGCAGATGACCTCATCTGTCTTTTGGGCCACATGAATTATTGAAGAGAGCAACACCCATGCCATGCCCCCACCCCCTCACTCACCCACCATCACCCAGACATCACCCAGCCAGCGTAGACTAGGCAATGCTGCCACCTTCTGGTTGGCGTATGAATTACTGCTCAGAACAATGAGCTCAGGCAATGACGGGTTTTACCCACCTACAGCAATTAATGAGAAATCACTGATTGTCAAAAATAGAATGTTAATATACAGGAACAGTTCTTGCCAGGAATGACACGTTCTTCAGATAATGGAATAGTTTCCAGATTGACAGCATCTTTTCAACAGTGCACCGTTTGCTAGACAGCATTACCTAATACAACTGAAGATAGATTAAGGATGGATCTGTGAAAAGGTGATCAAAATGATTTCCACCACCTGAAAAGCACAACGGCTTCTCTTAAATGCACTGTGTTGTGTTGTCTGTCTGGGTAAGATTTCTCTAAGCCAAATGGAGTGCTCTGAATAGGCCAAAGCCTAGTACACTGCTTCCAGACACATCTGACCCCTTAGGAGTTTTAGGATGAGTTCGGTTTCATTTGGTCATCTTGGGAAATTAATTTCAATTCTAGTTTAACTAATGTTAGATAGAATAGATAGAACTGTGTGGCCATGTCTCAGCGGCAGTGCTTTCTCAGATTCAGCTCTGCAGTGGGGCTGCCGGTCACTGTCTCTGTCTGCTGGATTTCCACCCCGCAGAAGATGATCTGCGTTGGGATCTGCCTGGCTGTGGCGTTAGCCATTCTCATCATTGCCCTTGCCGCCGGACTCAGCTAGCCGGCCACGGGCCAGCCTGCAAGACCACAGAAACGTGGAAAAGGCAAATCGATCCGACAGTGGTGGATCCTGCCTGGGTCCTTTGCCCCTCCCCCCTGCCCTTGATTGGTCTTCGGAGGCGATGACGTCATGACACGTGTCCGCCCATCCCGCTCTCGCCCAGTCAACGCAAGCATTCAGCTGCGATTAATGCCACTGCTAAAGAGGTTAAACCCAAAACCCCACGGAATGTGGGAGGAGCTTTGGAACTGGACGGAATGTGGGAGGAGCTTTGGAACTGGACGGAATGTGGGAGGAGCTTTGGAACTGGACGGAATGTGGGAGGAGCTTTGGAACTGGACGGAATGTGGGAGGAGCTTTGGAACTGGACGGAATGTGGGAGGAGCTTTGGTGATGAGGTCACCACACAGAAGGGCTGAAGAGACGCTCTCAGTCTCACTGTACTGCACTTGTGTCTTTGGGAAGAGACTTTAGATGTCTGTACCATGCTTATAGACATGGCTGCTGTTCTCAAGGCCTCCAGATGGTGATTGCACATTGAAATGCCACATGTTGAGATATCTCTCCCACATTGTAATCTGTGGTCTACAATGATTATGGATATAGGAGGTCAGTGTTAATGGCATGCAGAAGAAATCCTTACCCAGTGTGCACTACTGCAGGAAGATGTCCTGACTAAGTGCGAAGGATTGCAGGAGGAATTCTGCCCAAGTGTACATTTTTGCAGGAGGAATTCTGTGAGGATTTTGGAAGAATCGTGCTCGTTTTCAGTCCGTGTTTGTGCAGAGAAGCATGTGATTTTCCTCTGCGTGTGTGTGTGTGTGTGTGTGTGTGTGTGTGCATGCTTTTGTGTCCTCTACTGTGGAGCAGTTGTTGGCCTTGCTGCTGTTTGCTGAGTTTGCAAGTTAACAAATTGCACATGACTTACCCCATTGTGCATGCTTAAGTACACACACCAACAACCAAAATGTGTAAAGAACCCCACCTCTTACACATTCACATCCTTTCAATAATCAATCCATCACACACCAGCTGATGAAACGATGGGTCTTTTTCTCACACTCACACAATCTGAATTTCAGTATGAGTATAAAAGTCCATTGATATTTGTTAATAATGTGTAAAAATGTGCCTTTTCTCTCTGCTTCTCATGCTGCCTGGATATTTTTGTTAATTTTAATTTTTCTGTTTATTTAATTGGATCTTTTAATATTTCTGTTATACAGAAGAAAATTATGATTATTCTATGCTGTGTGGTGTTGGGAATTGTTATTGCATCTAGTGTTGGTGGAACTTTTGCTTGAGCGCACACACAAACATACTGTACAAACATGTACACACAAACATACTGTACAAACGTACACACAAACATACTGTACAAACATGTACACACAAACATACTGTACAAACATGTACACACAAACATACTGTACAAACATGTACACACAAACATACTGTACAAACATGTACACACAAACATACTGTACAAACATGTACACATGAACATACTGAACAAACATGCACACACAAACATACTGTACAAACATGCACAAACAAACATACTGTACAAACATGCACACACAAACATACTGTACAAACATGTACACATGAACATACTGTACAAACATGCACACACAAACATACTGTACATGTACAAACATGTACACATGAACATGTACATTCACGCACACATATGCACCCATGCGTGCACACACTTTTTACACACACACACACACACACACACACACACACACATACATGCAGATACACATACACACATACAGTCTCTCACACAATCACATACTCTCTCTCTCTCACACACACACACACACACACACACAATTACACATATGCAGCATAATGTACTTCAGCACAAAGTGTGTTACACAGAATGAGGTCTGTTAAAGAGGAAGTGAGGAGTCTATGTTACGCATGAGATCCTGTTCTGTAAACATGTGATTCTACAGGTGTGTTTGTCTGAGTGTTGAACGTTGTAATATGACAGCTTTGAAAATGTTTTCAAAGTTTTATTTTTATGGGGGTTGGGATGTTGGTGTTCTAAAAAAAATGTATGCTTTACAGTTGCATTTCAACTTACCTCTTGCAAAATAAATATTCTCTTTCAGACCTTTCAAAAGCAGGTTTTATCATTAATGTATGCTGCTACTCCTTAAATTATTTTAATCAGCAAAGATTCAGAAAGGATATGTATTAAACTTTAAACTAACCACTCCCAAGTAAGAGTAAATTTGGCCTGGACCTTGAGAGCTCTTTGGGGGGATTTGTGCAGTAGATCATTTGGGGGGGTTGAAGGCAGCGCATGGATGGTGAAACATCTCCCCGTGCGGGGCTCGGACACCCCATCCTCCAGACCCCGACACGCAGGGCACCCCCAAACTCTGTGGGACGGCACTGCAGGCCAACGCCTAGAGCAGAACAGAAAGCTCTGGTTGCGTGAGCTTGTGCTCGTGAGATAGATTTAATCACTTCCTGTTGCCTGTAACACTGTGTGGGCAGGTCAGTTTCCCAGCCAGTATTACTGCTTAAATCTCACACTCCCGCAGCTGGTCATGTGACCCAGTCAGGTGACCTGCCGTGCATTTCTCCCCGCCTCATTCATTCATGTGTACTTCTGCGTACGGTCCGGACCTTAAAATGCCTGCAAGACGCCCCTTGTGTCTCTGTGTCTGTATGAATGGCCCCTGGTTTTCAGTACAGTTTATTAAGCTTGCCTCCCACTCTGCAAGAGGAACGTTATTAAAATATGCCATAATGATGGATCCTGTAAAGGTAGTGACACTTTTCTGCAGTGATGTGACACTTCTGTTCTGTTTGAGAAGCTGGGTGAGACAACACAAACGGGATAGTTCTATTCAGGTGTGTGTGTGTGTGTATGTAGATGTGGATGTGTGTGTATGTTTGTGTGCGTGTGCGCGTGTATGTATGTAGATGTGGATGTGTGTGTATGTTTGTGTGTGTGTGTGTGTGTGCGTGCGCTCAACAATTCCAGCCAATGATGTGTCTAAACAGTTGCTTATTTCAGCCATTGACTTTAATACATGCCATAAGTTTATATAAAATAAACGCACACAACAGCCATGTCGCTACACATGAGGGGACCTGCTTCCTGTCGCTTATCTATAATTTAAAGGTCAAGGGTGCCTAAAAAACATACTAGAGAAGGTTAAAGTAAACACATACCATATTACACGGGACCAACCATCTTTCTTTTATTCACGCAAAGTCCTCGCAGAATAAATTTTAGATCCAGAGGATGGGAGCTTTATCCCCCTCCCAAAAAAATGAGCTTCCCACACAAGTGAATAACTGTCCCATCGTGTCACTGGGACCAGCATCTCTTCAGACCAGTTCAACATAAAACATTTTAAACCAGAAATGCATGTCTCTAGCCCCCTTTTCTTTAACTCCAGGCCTGAGGTCATCGTGTCCTGTCGCCGATGCCACTGATTGGCCAGCCGTTTTTATCTGATGTGTCACACAAGCCAAAGCTGATTGGCTGATTTAAACGAGGGGTCTGGTGGGTTTATTATGCAGAAGAGGTAAGTCTTCCATCACCAAGTTGAGCTCATATATAGTGTGTGTACTGTAGGCCAAAAGAAAACTCAAGGCACTGTCTGAAATTAAACATGCATATGTTTTATGTATTTAATTTAAACATGATAAAGGAAGTACCAGGCTGTTACATTCATCATTTTAAACATGCATTGACACAGCAGTCTTGGACCGTTAAAGGAATTCCTTTTTTATTGTCATTAAGACATTTTTTTTTATATATTGAGTATTACCATTAACAAAAAATACACTCATGCAATTTTAAATGTAAAAAAGAATTTTAAATGTTTAAAAAATTGTATAAAATTTTTTTTAATTTTAAAATTTTGAGAAAATGTTTTTTTTCATACCTGAACCTTTGTTTATTCTGAAGCTTGGGCAAATTACTGCCACTCAAACTTACATTTAAACTCTATGGCCGGATTGTCCAGGCATGGATTAAGTCTAGTCCCAGACAAAAAACAAAAATTCAATGAAGAGCTCCATTGGAAAAAAAAGGTTTTAGTCTAGGATTAGGCTTAATCCATGTCCCAGGTAGAAGCAGAGGACAGAAGGAATGTCGGAGCTGCTTATCTGGTGAGTTTATAGACTCTGTGGTGTCTCCCTGTGGTCGCCAGGGTAACCCTTATTAGAGGCAGCATGTCGCTGAGGTTCCTGCAGGTATGTAATGCACTGTTTGTGAGGTCAGCTCCAGTATCGCACAATTACTACACAAACTCTTTAATGAGCTCCTAATGTAACTGCCGGCAGTTCAGTCGAGTGGACAGGTGTGGAGCGATGGTTTACTGAGCCGAGTCCTGGCACCCTGGCTGCTGTTCCTAACTGCAATCTGTGCACTTGTCTTCTTGGATAAAGGGTCTGCCAAATGCCAGCAGTGGAATGTGAAAGATAAGGAAGAAGTTGTTGCTCAGCGTTCCTCTCTGTTTGGATAGTTACCCGGGGAAATCTTCAAATCGGTTCATAACCTATCGGAAAAAACAAGCATGGGTGCCTCACATTAAGCCGCAAAAATGTGTACTCATCTTATTTCCTGTTTAGCAGATCTTTTCAATGCATGCCATTTTATATAATTATTAATAATTTATTATTATTATTATTATTTTTAGGATTTGAAACATTACTGAAGGGCATCTTTAGATGTTTTGTTCAGTAATCTGAATTGTGTTCATGGTTATGTTGTCGATAATTATGACGTGAGATGTGTTTCCTGAGCTACCAGACGCAACAGAGGGATCACCTGTTCCCCATACTCACCTGGCTGCTAGTCCGCGGTCAGGTTCAGGAGCTCGCACAGGTTGGGGTCTCGTTCCCACAGCCGAGAAATTAGTTTCTCACTGGCCATTGGCCCTTTCTTCGCACAGTATCAATGAGATGGCGCGCCATTTCCGCTCTGCTTCTGTTCTCCTCGATCACGGCTTCCTTTTCACCATCGTTTATAACCCTGTCCTCCAGAAGATCATCCAGCAACTGCACGATGACATCCTTCGATACTCGATCCACAAACTCCCTCCTCGCATCGAATAGCTGTGTATCTGTTAAAGCGCAAAATATCCGACAAACGCGTTGCGTTTAATTTACTAAATAAACATTCGAAATGTTCTTTTCAGTACGGGTAGTTCACCGTTCACAGTTTCGACATTAAGCGTATAGTAGGTTATTTCTACGATTGGCATTACGGGGTTTCTTGATTTTTATATTCATCCCTCTGGAAAATGTCCATTGTGAAGCCCTATGACATATTTATAAACTGACCCCATTATGTTATAATGCAAAGAAAGGCCCTGTTTTATAGGTTTTTTGGAACATGAACGTTTTAAATGAAGAACACTAAACTAACCAAAACTGAAAGTAAAAGTGCTTACCAACGGTGAAAAACAATGCACTCTAACTAAAACCGGTATAAAAAACGAATAGGTAAGTCCCGATATCATACTTACCATAACTACTAGTTTTAACCACTTAGCCTATCATACATTTTGTTTCCAAGAGGATTTTAACTTTACAAATATTATTTCTAATCCGAAACGTAACAACAGCATAAGAAGCATATCGACCGACGTTTAAGGTATCCTTACCTGCCATTCCCTACAGTCGATAATTCAGAAGATGTGAACGGTCGATTTATTTCCCAAATTCGCAGCTCAAACAATAACTAGGAAGAGCGACCAGTTCACTAAACTTTAATTGCGGTGCTTCCCGCGCATTCAACATGATTGCTAGTCCATTAAAGGAAGCTCACGTGTTCGAGCTGTGATTGGCTCTGACGTCCAGAGTCTGTGCTCGTTGGAAAAAATAGGAAACGTCTCGTGGATGGTTGAGATAGGAACCGTGCTGAAAAGACCATGTCCAACTAAGGGCTTATGAATCGCAAAACCAGCGGAATACTTACGAATCGCATCGCAGTTGTGCCAAAACCACGCTGTCCAGCTTGTGGGTCTGCTTGGTACAGACAACAGACCATCACCAAATTCCAGATGGTACCCAGCTGGAGCAGACGGTGGTTCCAGCTAACTCATGTCGTCAAGGGCAGGCTTTTAAAAGTTTTGACGCAGATTATTTATAATTTTAGAAAGGTGTTCATCACAAGAAACTTTTTAAAAAAGTTTTTCAGAGCACATGGGCCTCTTCCATTCAGAGCACCTGATACAAAATAAATATTTATAATCGGTTATAATATAATATGTGCAAAAATATCCATTTCCATCTCCTTCCCAGTTGAGATAATGCCCAGTTTATCTTGCCAGGTACGCGACCATGTCAGCATCTTCAACTCTTTAAAGGAACACCCTCAGGTGCCCATGTTCCTATGATCAGTGGTGGACTCAGGCTGTTTGAAGGGCAGGGGGGATAAAATGTAAAGGGCAGCTACTGCACGACATGGCACCAGTGCGCAAAAGGCTATGGTGCATCGTGTTTTCTCACTTGGAAGGGCATCTAAGAGGGCACTTCATGTGTTTTTTTTATCAGAAAGGCACCTGTAGGGAACCTCAAGTTTATCCCATTGTAAGGGCACCTATATGGCACCACATCACATTTTCTCCACTGGAGGGGCATCCATTAGGAAACTTCCCCACATTCTCACGCATGTAGGGACACCCTTTACAGCACTGCATAACATTTTATCCACTGGAGGGGCACTTCTCCATTAGAGGAGCACCTAATTGGGCACTTCATGATGTTTTCTCACCTGTAGGAGTACCCTATACAGCACTGCATCCCATTTTCTCTACTGGAAAGGGCACCCTTTGGGACACTGTCATGTAGGGGCGGCATAGAGGGCACTTTATAACGGCACCCTTTTCCATTGGAAGGGCACCCATAGGGAACATCAAGTTTAGACCATTGTAAGGGCACCTTATAGGGCACTGCACACGTTTTCTCCACTAGAAAGGCACTCATTAAGACACGTTATCGAATTTTCTTGCTCTAGTGGGCACATCATCATAATTTATTGCATGAAGGGGCACCCTAGAGGGCACTCAATCATTTTTTTTCCCTTGTGAAAGGCAGCCAATAGGGCACTTCCTCTCATTTCACCACTCTAGAGGGCACTTTAGCAAGGCTTTTTCAACCATGGGGGCACCAGGGGGGGCGGTTGCCGCCCCCCCCCCCCCCCCCCCCCCCCCCCCCCCCCCCCCCCCCCCCCCCCCCCACCCCCCCCCCCCCCCCCCCCCCCCCGAGTCCGCCAGTGCCTATGATAGTCACTGTAAAAGTGTGCTGCTTGTTGCTGAGCATACAAAAATATTGTCAGCAAGGCGAGGTTTAATTGAAATGTTTTACTTTCTGAATCCAGCATTTTTAACCATTAACACATTCGTTTGACGTCCGGCACTCTGAATACCGAACACAAGTGCATCGACAGTGAGAACACCTCACTTATCTAACATGTAGAATATATTTATTTGATTTAATTTGGTATCAATTATCAATAAAATCATCAAATTTGTTGTTGATAGGCAGAGCAAACTGTTTGGATCAACCTTTATCAAAATGTACAACTCAAAAAGATATTACAATTAAGAAATTTATTAAGTTACAAAAAATATTCACGTCTAATCTAAATACAAGATTCAACTACCTTAAAATAATTAACAAAGGCTACAGACATGCACAGTCCCACAAGAAATGAATGAGAGAAGGTATCAACCCGCAGATTTTGTCCCAATGTAGTCCAAAAATGCAGAAACCAAAAGACAGCAAAATATTCCAAAAGAACCAGAGATGAAATGTAGAACACCAGACCTAGACGCAGGACTCAGAAGCCCACTGTAACAAAACTTCTTCTTTCCAAGTTGCCCAAAAACTGGCTAAAAGAAAGCTGCATATTTTATGTAGTGAAAAAGAGGAAGGGGCAGGGGCATGGACACCCTCTCTCTCTCTCTCTCTCTCTCTCACACTCACACACACACACACACACACACACACACACACACACACATGCACACACACACACACATTCACACCTCAGATGGTAACCCCTCAGGTCCTGCTCTGTCTTATCTCCAAGCTTCCTATGGCTGAGAATGGCCAAATGGTGAATTACATGTTTGATAATATATATTACTTTAAGTTATTGATTTTTTAAAATCAACCCACCACCCCACTGTCTCATGATTACAGAAGTACTGTACTGGTGAAACTGAATAGAAGCTCCGTCCTCTGGGTTCAATTCACCACCTCCTGCAACCCACCCCAAAAACTCACATGTGAGATAGAGGGGCCACATACAGACATGTTTATTTAGCACAGCAAGAACAGCCTCTAATCACTTCATCTGATTAAGACGTGATTAGGACAGCAGGAGGAGGCAGGGACCCAAGGCTCACTGTCCAGGGAACAGGTAGAAGTTATTGGTCAGAGTCCATCTGTCTCCAGATGGCATTTGCCATTTGGAATCTTCAAATTGTTTCATAACCTATCGGAAGAATAAACATGGGTGCGTCACATTATGCCACAATAATACTTTGTCCCCTGAAAGCTGATTAACTGTGTACCTTTGCACAGAATTTTAGTCCATCTAAAGGTTGATGTCCTCCTAAAGGTATGATCTTTCACTGAACAGAACAATCGTTTAATAATTCCTTTACTGGCATTTAGCAGATTCTCTTAGCTAGAGTAACTTTTGAGGCAAACGCCAGTGCAAAGGTCAGGAGTCAAAGTGCACTGAGTATCAGGAGTCAAAGTGCACTGAGTGTAGTCTCAAGAGAGACAGCAAGTGCAAGAAGTGCCTACTCAATTGGCATCTTGTCAGATACACCATTGCATATTAAATAAGAGCAAATCTACCCTGACAAGCGTTAGACTGTATAACACAAACAGCAACAGGTTCTTTAAACTGAAAGAACTTAATCAGGTATAGGGGCTAGGCTGGGCAAGGCTGAACTTTGGGCTCTATCTCTGAGCTGTAAATACTGGCCTTCCGGAACAGTTCCACAATGTGGTCCTTGTGGGCGTGTGTATTGATGGTCCCCACAAGCTTCCGGATGAAAAGAGCTCCCATCACAGGGTCTCTGTAGGACATGGTGTCTGGGTGGGAACAATGCAGGTTACTGAAAGCTAATTATGATCAAGCACGGTGGAAATGTATTGATTTTTATTTGTTTGTTACAAATTAAAAATGAGAACAGTTGCGCTATATATAAGGGTAGAAGCTAACCTGTGTCCCCAATTACGCTTTTGTGTAGAAATACATTATCACGAATATATTAAGCAATTATTCAACAATAATCATTTTGGTAATTGTATAATTTTATGAAGATGTGTGGTGGGGGGGGGGTGAACTGGTTGATCTTTCCAAAAATCTCAGAAAAATAGACACGTTCCTCTTTATGGGAATAGAATATATAAAAATAAAATATCAAAACAGTATCAACGCTTAAAAATACATGGGGAGATGTGCACATTATTGCCACTTTCAGATATTGAAATGTGTTTTTTTACAAATTGGTATGAGATGTATTGTTATATTTTACAAATGTTCACACATTTATTATATATTTATAATATATTTCAGTATGTTCCATTTCTATAAGGAATAGAAGAGGAAACCTTTTCCAGGAGATTTTATATTTTACTGTTGTTTTCTGGACTGCTGGATCTGAGGCTTAAACTTGGGGAACCCCCCAGATATTCAGGGGGAATTGGGGCGTCTGTGAAATGGGCGCAGTCGATTCCTACCGGGGGTGCAGGACATAAGACAGATGAAATCTTTTTCCTTGGGTAGCCACCTCATCCCATCGTCCTCCAGACCTGAGGGGTTGGGCACACTGTCATTCACCAACAGGGACCCCTGTTCAGCTAGAAAAACACACATTTACACAGGTGTTACTCTAGAACAACACACATTTACACAGGCTTTACTCTAGAACAACACACATTTACACAGGTGTTACTCTAGAACAACACACATTTACAGAGCCTTTACTCTAGAACAACACACATTTACACAGGCTTTACTCTAGAACAACACACATTTACACAGGATTTACTCTAGAACAGCACATAGTTACAGACGTTACTCTAGAATAACATTTACACAGGTGTTACTCTAGAACAGCACACATTTACACAGACTTTACTCTAGAACAGCACATAGTTACAGACGTTACTCTAGAATAACACACATTTACACAGGCCTTCATCTAGAACAACACACATTTACACAGGCTTTACTCTAGAACAACACACACACTTACACAGGCTTTACTCTAGAACAACACACACATTCACACATGCTTTACTCTAGAATAACACACATTTACACAGGCCCTACTCTAGGACACTGTAAATGTGGATGTGAGTATTCAGACAGTAGAGGTGTGTGGAATATTGATGCTGTAAATGTGGATGTGAGTATTCAGACAGTAGAGGTGTGTGGAGTATTGATGTTGCAGTTGTGTATGTGAGTATTCAGACAGTAGAAGTGTGTGGAGTATTCATGCTGTAGATGTGGGTGTGAGTATTCAGACCGTAGAGGTGTGTGGAATATTCATGCTGTAGATGTGGGTGTGAGTATTCAGACAGTAGGTGTGTGGAGTATTAATGCTGTAGATGTGGGTGTGAGTATTCAGACAGTAAAGGTGTGTGGAGTATTGATGCTGTAGATGTGGATGTGAGTATTCAGACAGTAGAGGTGTGTGGAGTATTGATGTTGCAGTTGTGTATGTGAGTATTCAGACAGTAGAAGTGTGTGGAGTATTCATGCTGTAGATGTGGGTGTGAGTATTCAGACCGTAGAGGTGTGTGGAATATTCATGCTGTAGATGTGGGTGTGAGTATTCAGACAGTAGGTGTGTGGGAGTATTAATGCTGTAGATGTGGGTGTGAGTATTCAGACAGTAAAGGTTTGTGGAGTATTGATGCTGTAGATGTGGATGTGAGTATTCAGACAGTAGATGTGTTTGGAGTATTGATGTTGCAGTTGTGTATGTGAGTATTCAGACAGTAGAAGTGTGTGGAGTATTCATGCTGTAGATGTGGGTGTGAGTATTCAGACCGTAGAGGTGTGTGGAATATTCATGCTGTAGATGTGGGTGTGAGTATTCAGACAGTAGGTGTGTGGAGTATTAATGCTGTAGATGTGGGTGTGAGTATTCAGACAGTAAAGGTGTGTGGAGTATTGATGCTGTAGATGTGGATGTGAGTATTCAGACAGTAGATGTGTTTGGAGTATTGATGCTGCAGTTGTGGATGTGAGTATTCAGACAGTAGAAGTGTTTGGAGTATTGATGCTGTAGATGTGTGAGTATTCAGACAGTACACACTGTACTGGGCAGAGCCGCAGAGTCACACTCACCCCCCCTGCAGGCCTGTATCACGATGACTTTGGGTTTATCACGCAGTGCCAGGCAGTTCTGGTTGTTGAGGTGTTTGAAGATGTTGTCGATGCTGAAGAGGTTGTAGTCCACGCCACAGATGACATCTCTCTTTCCGTGAGACATGATCACCACGAACGCGCTGTCCGACTGCAAGTGTTCCTCACGCTGAGAGAACTTTTTCACAGCTTCATCTATGGCCTGGAAAACACAGAAATTCAGCGTATTATACACATACTCTGGTATAGCAGGGACCACAGTCAGGAGCTAGCATGTGCAGCAGCCGGTGACCTCACCCCTGCAGGAGCAATAAGACTGTCGTTTTTTAGGGGCGACATAGCTCAGGAGGTAAGACCGATTGTCTGGCAGTCGGAGGGTTGCCGGTTCAAACCCCGCCCTGGGCGTGTCGAAGTGTCCTTGAGCAAGACACTTAACCCCTAACTGCTCTGGCGAATGAGAGGCATCAATTGTAAAGCGCTTTGGATAAAAGCGCTATATAAATGCAGTCCATTTACCATTTAGGGACTCTAGCTGGGGACCTGAAATGAACTGTCGCAGTTCTTGTCCAAAAGGGTTGAGCTTGCTGATAAAAACACTGCTGTCTAACAAGCAGTCTCTGTGTGTCTCTCCTCTGTGTGTACCTGGGGAGACAGGTCCCTGTGTGTACCTGGGGAGACAGGTACCTGTGTGTACCTGGGGAGACAGGTCCCTGTGTCTCTCTCCTCTGTGTGTACCTGGGGAGACAGGTCCCTGTGTGTCTCTCCTCTGTGTGTACCTGGGGAGACAGGTCCCTGTGTGTCTCTCCTCTGTGTGTACCTGGTCAGACAGGTCCCTGTGTGTACCTGGGGAGACAGGTCCCTGCGTGTCTCTCCTCTGTGTGTACCTGGTCAGACAGGTCCCTGTGTGTACCTGAGCAGACAGGTCCCTGTGTTTATCCACGGTGTAGTCCAGGCCATTGAGGAGCTTCTCCATATTTTTCTCATCTCTCTCCGCCCCGCGTCTTATGGACGAGCGGTCGAACTGGACGTTGTTGATGAGCAGAGCCAGGCGCCTGCGCTGACCCTTCGGCTTCGGGGCGTAAATCTGGCGGGACAGGGAATCAGAACCACGGTTAAGTGAAAGAAGAACAAACACACTGACAGAGTGACCGCACATCATCATCCTCACACCGTGTCGTCAAAAACACATGACCACCTGATCACCAACCAGAACCCTGAATGCCGGCACCTGGTGGCACACTGTTGTTTTTCCATGTACTACTGGATTTGACGGCAATAAGTATCGATATGCAGAATATTTTTTTTCGTGATTAGAAATTTGATCATTGGCATTAATTGGCAAAGCTCATGTGTGATGGCTAAAGTGTGAGTGCGTCCCTGTGCAAAACATTTCCTCTGGTGTGGTGAACCGGCTAGTTAGCTCAACAAGCCGGGGTAACCGACTCACAAGCAGGCTCCAGGAATTGACGTTTCTTATCCCTGCTATACACAAGACAGGTCCTGCAGGTAAGTGAAGAGTCTGCACTGGATTGTTAAGGTGGTCTGTAAGCCAGAGCAGGAGTCCCCAGGTGTGCTCGATTCCTCAGGTGAAATGCGGTGGGCGGTTTAAGGTCGTACCGAACCCGCTTCCTTCTCCAGCAGGGCCCTCTTGAATTGTTTGGTGCAGGGGAGAAGCACCGGGGACACCGCGGTGGTCTCCTGCTGGGGCAGCTTGGCGGCCGATGCTGCCGAGGGACACAAACAGCGACACTCAGACTCTCTGGCACCCGCTGCTCCTGCGCTCCACGGAACCGCAACGAGCAGGAAGCTGGGCTTCCGAGGGGAACAGCTTTGATTCCCAGGTACACAGTACGGCCAGTGTTAATTCAACTCTTAACAGATCACATTTGGTCCCACTCTGGACCAGTAGGAGACTGCATATATAATACATATATAATATATCAGTGCAGTATACTCTTTACTGATTCGCATCCTTCTGCTTTCAGAGTTTGCCCACTACTGTAACTGCCTTAAAGAAAGTCAACCCTAGTTGGTGCGCATCAGAAATACAATTACAGTATTATCTACAGTCTTCATTTTAACAGCAGCAACAACAACAGGAAAAATATAATAATAATAATAATAATAATAATAATAATAATAATAATAATAATAATAATAATAATAATAATAATAATATAGAGATGTTCTTTGGGGTTAAAACCATTACTGAAGGGAATCTTTTAAAATGAGTCTATTGCTGAATAATCTGAACTCTGTTCATCATGCTTATGTTGTCGATAATTATGAAGTGTTTGCTGAAACTATCGGACACAACTGTGGGATCACCTGTTCCCCACACTCACCTGGGGACTCAGGCGGTGCCAGGTCCAGTTGCTCGCACAGGTTGGGCTCTCGTTCCCACAGCCGAGAAATTAGTTTCCCACTGGCCGTTGAGCCTTTCTTTCGCACAGTATCAATGAGATGGCGCGCCTTATCAGCTGTGCTTCTGTTCTCCTCGATCATGGCTTCCCTTTCTCCATGGTTTATAATCCTGTCCTCCAGAAGGTCATCCAGCAACTGCACGATGACAACCCTCGATACTCGATCCACAAACTCCTTCCTCGCACCGAAGAGCTGTTCATCTGTTAAAGCGCAAATTATCCGACAAACGAGTTGCGTTTAATTTACTAAATAAACATTCGAAATGTTCTTTTCAGTACGGGTAGTTCACCGTTCACAGGTTCTACAATAACATTAAGCGTATAGTATTTCTACGATTGGCATAATGTCCATTGTGAAGCCCTATGACATATTTATAAACTGACCCCATTATGTTATAACGCAAAGAAAGGCCCTGTTTTATAGGTTTTTTGGAACATGAACGTTTTAAATGAAGAACACTAAACTAACCAAAACTGAAAGTAAAAGTGCTTACCAACGGTGAAAAACAATGCACTCTAACTAAAAACCGGTATAAAAAACGAATAGGTAAGTCCCGATATCATACTTACCATAACTACTAGTTTTAACCACTTAGCCTATCATACATTTTGTTTCCAAGAGGATTTTAACTTTACAAATATTATTTCTAATCCGAAACGTAACAACAGCATAAGAAGCATATCGACCGACGTTTAAGGTATCCTTACCTGCCATTCCCTACAGTCGATAATTCAGAAGATGTGAACGGTCGATTTATTTCCCAAATTCGCAGCTCAAACAATAACTAGGAAGAGCGACCAGTTCACTAAACTTTTATTGCGGTGCTTCCCGCGCATTTAACATGATTGCTAGTCCATTAAAGGAAGCTCGCGTGTTCGAGCTGTGATTGGCTCTGACGTCCAGAGTCTGTGCTCGTTGGATAAAATAGGAAACGTCTCGTGGATGGTTGAGATAGGAACCATGCTGAAAAGACCATGGCCAGCTAACGGCTTATGAATCGCAAAACCAGCGGAATACTTAATGGTTAATGGACTGCATTTATATAGCGCTTTTATCCAAAGCGCTTTACAATTGATGCCTCTCATTCACCAGAGCAGTTAGGGGTTAGGTGTCTTGCTTAGGGACACTTCGACAAGCCCAGGGCGGGGGATCGAACCAGCAACCCTCCGACTGCCAGACAACCGCTCTTACCTCCTGAGCTATGTCGCCCCACTTACGAATCACATCGCAGTTGTGCCAAAACCACGCTGTCCAGCTTGTGGGTCTGCTTGGTACAGACAACAGACCATCACCAAATTCCAGATGGTACCCAGCTGGAGCAGACGGTGGTTCCAGCTAACTCATGTCGTCAAGGGCATGCTTTTAAAAGTTTTGACGCAGATTATTTATAATTTTAGAAAGGTGTTCATCACAAGAAACTTTTAAAAAAGTTTTTCAGAGCACATGGGCCTCTTCCATTCAGAGCACCTGATACAAAATAAATATTTATAATCGGTTATAATATAATATGTGCAAAAAATATCCATTATCTCCTTCCCAGTTGAGATAATGCCCAGTTTATCTTGCCAGGTACGCGACCATGTCAGCATCTTCAACTCTTTAAAGGAACACCCTCAGGTGCCCATGTGCCTACGATCAGTGGTGGACTCAGGCTGTTTGAAGGGCAGGGGCAATAAAATATAAAGGGCAGCTACTGCATGACATGGGGCCCCACCAGCACGCAAAAGGCTAACATGGGGCCCCACCAGCGCGCAAAAGGCTAACATGGGGCCCCACCAGCGCGCAAAAGGCTAACATGGGGCCCCACCAGTGCGCAAAAGGCTAACATGGGGCCCCACCAGCGCGCAAAAAGCTAACATGGGGCCCCACCAGCGCGCAAAAGGCTAACATGGGGCCCCACCAGCGCGCAAAAGGCTAACATGGGGCCCCACCAGCGCGCAAAAAGCTATGATGCGTCGTGTTTTCTCACTTGAAAGGGCATCTAAGAGGGCACTTCATGTGTTTTTTTCATCAGAAAGGCACCTGTAGGGAACCTCAAGTTTATCCCATTGTAAGGGCACCTATATGGCACCACATCACATTTTCTCCACTGGAGGGGCATCCATTAGGAAACTTCCCCACATTCTCACGCATGTAGGGACACCCTTTACAGCACTGCATAACATTTTATCCACTGGAGGGGCACTTCTCCATTAGAGGAGCACCTAATTGGGCACTTCATGATGTTTTCTCACCTGTAGGAGTACCCTATACAGCACTGCATCCCATTTTCTCTACTGGAAAGGGCACCCTTTGGGACACTGTCATGTAGGGGCGGCATAGAGGGCACTTTATAACGGCACCCTTTTCCATTGGAAGGGCACCCATAGGGCACTGCACACGTTTTCTCCACTAGAAAGGCACTCATTAAGACACGTTATCGAATTTTCTTGCTCTTGTGGGCACATCATTATAATTTATTGCATGAAGGGGCACCCTAGAGGGCACTCAATCATTTTTTTTCCCTTGTGAATGGCAGCCAATAGGGCACTTCCTCTCATTTCGCCACTCTAGAGGGCACTTTAGCAAGGCTTTTTCAACCATGGGGGCACCAGGGGGGGCGGTTGCCGCCCCCCCCCCCCCCCCCCCCCGAGTCCGCCAGTGCCTATGATAGTCACTGTAAAAGTGTGCTGCTTGTTGCTGAGCATACAAAAATATTGTCAGCAAGGCGAGGTTTAATTGAAATGTTTTACTTTCTGAATCCAGCATTTTTAACCATTAACACATTCGTTTGACGTCCGGCACTCTGAATACCGAACACAAGTGCATCGACAGTGAGAACACCTCACTTATCTAACATGTAGAATATATTTATTTGATTTAATTTGGTATCAATTATCAATAAAATCATCAAATTTGTTGTTGATAGGCAGAGCAAACTGTTTGGATCAACCTTTATCAAAATGTACAACTCAAAAAGATATTACAATTAAGAAATTTATTAAGTTACAAAAAATATTCACGTCTAATCTAAATACAAGATTCAACTACCTTAAAATAATTAACAAAGGCTACAGACATGGACAGTCACACAAGAAATGAATGAGAGAAGGTATCAACCCGCAGTTTTTGTCCCAATGTAGTCCAAAAATGCAGAAACCAAAAGACAGCAAAATATTCCAAAAGAACCAGAGATGAAATGTAGAACACCAGACCTAGACGCAGGACTCAGAAGCCCACTGTAACAAAACTTCTTCTTTCCAAGTTGCCCAAAAACTGGCTAAAAGAAAGCTGCATATTTTATGTAGTGAAAAAGAGAAAGGGGCAGGGGCATGGACACCCTCTCTCTCTCTCTCTCTCTCTCTCTCTCTCTCTCTCTCACACTCACACACACACACACACACACACATGCACACACACACACACATTCACACCTCAGATGGTAACCCCTCAGGTCCTGCTCTGTCTTATCTCCAAGCTTCCTATGGCTGAGAATGGCCAAATGGTGAATTACATGTTTGATAATATATATTACTTTAAGTTATTGATTTTTTAAAATCACCCCACCACCCCACTGTCTCATGATTACAGAAGTACTGTACTGGTGAAACTGAATAGAAGCTCAGTCCTCTGGGTTCAATTCACCACCTCCTGCAACCCACCCCAAAACCTCACATGTGAGATAGAGGGGACAAATACAGACATGTTTATTTAGCACAGCAAGAACAGCCTCTAATCACTTCATCTGATTAAGACGTGATTAGGACAGCAGGAGGAGGCAGGGACCCAAGGCTCACTGTCCAGGGAACAGGTAGAAGTTATTGATCAGAGTCCATCTGTCTCCGGACGGCATTTGCCATTTGGAATCTTCAAATTGTTTCATAACCTATTGGAAGAATAAACATGGGTGCGTCACATTATGCCACAATAATACTTTGTCCCCTGAAAGCTGATTAACTGTGTACCTTTGCACAGAATTTTAGTCCATCTAAAGGTTAATGTCCTCCTAAAGGTATGATCTTTCACTGAACAGAACAATCATTTAATAATGATTAAATAATACTGGCATTTAGCAGATTCTCTTAGCTAGAGTAACTTCCGAGGCAAATGCAAGTGCAAAGGTCAGGAGTCAAAGTGCACTGAGTATAGTTTCAAGAGAGACAGCAAGTGCAAGAAGTGCCTACTCAATTGGCATCTTGTCAGATACGCCATTGCATATTAAATAAGAGCAAATCTACCCTGACAAGCGTTAGACTGTATAACACAAACAGCAACTTAATCTGGTGTAAGGACTAGGCTGGGCAAGGCTGTACTTTGTGAGGTGTAAATACTGGCCTTCCGGAACAGTTCCACAATGTGGTCCTTGTGGGCGTGTGTATTGATGGTCCCCACAAGCTTCTGGATGAACAGAGTTCCCATCTCAGGGTGTCTGTAGGACTTGGTGTCTGGGTGGGAACAATGCAGGTTACTGAAAGCTAATTATGATCAAGCACAGTGGAAATGTATTGATTTTTATTTGTTTGTTACAAATTAAAAATGAGACACAGTTGCGCTATATATACGGGTAGAAGCTAACCTGTGTCCCAGCTTACGCTTTTGTGTAGAAATACATTATCACGAATATATTAAGCAATTATTCAACAATAATCATTTTGGTAATTGTATAATTTTATGAAGATGTGTGGTCGGGGGGGGGGTGAACTGGTTGATCTTTCCAAAAATCTCAGAAAAATAGACACGTTCCTCTTTATGGGATTAGAATATATTAAAATAAAATATCAAGACAGTATCAACACTTAAAAATACATGGGGAGATGTGCACATTATTGCCGCTTTCAGATATTGAAATGTATTTTTTGACAAATTGGTATGAGATGTATTGTTATATTTTACAAATGTTCACACATTTAAAATATATTTCAGTATGTTCCATTTCTATAAGGAATAGAAGAGGAAAGCTTTTCCAGGAGATTTTATATTTTACTGTTGTTTTCTGGACTGCTGGATCTGAGGCTTAAACTTGGGGAACCCCCCAGATATTCAAGGGGAATTGGGGCGTCTGTGAAATGGGTGCAGTCGATTCCTACCGGGGGTGCAGGACATAAGACAGATGAAATCTCTTTCCTTGGGTAGCTTCCTCATCCCATCATCCTCCAGACCTGAGGGGTTGGGCACACTGTCACACGCCCACATGGACCCGCTTTCATCTAGAAAAACACACATTTACACAGGTGTTACTCTAGAACAACACACATTTACACAGGCTTTACTCTAGAACAACACGCATTTACACAGCCTTCACTCTAAAACAACACACATTTACACAGGCTTTCTTCTAGAACAACTCACATTTACACAGGCTTTACTCTAGAACAACACACATTTACACAGGCTTTACTCTAGAACAACACGCATTTACACAGCCTTTACTCTAAAACAACACACATTTACACAGGCTTTCTTCTAGAACAACTCACATTTACACAGGCTTTACTCTAGAACAACACACATTTACACAGGCTTTACTCTAGAACAGCACATAGTTACAGACGTTACTCTAGAATAACACACATTTACACAGGCTTTACTCTATAATAACACACATTTACACAGGCTTTCATCTAGAACAACACACATTTACACAGGCTTTACTCTCGAACAACACACACACTTACACAGGCTTTACTCTAGAACAACACACACACATTTACACAGGCCTTACTCTAGAACACTGTAAATGTGGATGTGAGTATTCAGACAGTAGAGGTGTGTGGAATATTGATGCTGTAGATGTGGGTGTGAGTATTCAGACAGTAGAGGTGTGTGGAGTATTCATGATGTAGATGTGGGTGTGAGTATTCAGACAGTAGAGGTGTGTGGAGTATTGATGTTGTAGATGTGGGTGTGAGTATTCAGACAGTAGAAGTGTTTGGAGTATTGATGCTGTAGATGTGGGTGTGAGTATTCAGACAGTAGAGGTGTGTGGAGTATTGATGTTGTAGATGTGGGTGTGAGTATTCAGACAATAGAAGTGTTTGGAGTATTGATGCTGTAGATGTGGATGTGAGTATTCAGACAGTACACACTGTACTGGGCAGAGCCGCAGAGTCACACTCACCCCCCCTGCAGGCCTGTATCACGATGACTTTGGGTTTATCACGCAGTGCCAGGCAGTTCTGGTTGTTGAGGTGTTTGAAGATGTTGTCGATGCTGAAGAGGTCCTTTTCAGGCTCATCAGGGTTGTAGTGCACGCCACAGATGACATCTCTCTTTCCGTGGGACATGATCACCACGAACGCGCTGTCCGACTGCCAGTGTTCCTCACGCTGAGAGAACTTTTTCACAGCTTCGTCTATGGCCTGGAAAACACAGAAATGCAGCGTATTATACACATACTCTGGTATAGCAGGGACCACAGTCAGGAGCTAGTATGTGCAGCAGCTGGTGACCTCACCCCTGCAGGAGCAATAAGACTGTAGTTTTTTAGGGACTCTAGCTGGGGACCTGAAATGAACTGTCGCAGTTCTTGTCCAAAAGGGTAGAGCTTGCTGATAAAAACACTGCTGTCTAACAAGCAGTCTCTGCGTGTCTCTCCTCTGTGTGTACCTGATCAGACAGGTCCCTGTGTGTACCTGAGCAGACAGGTTGCTGTGTGTCTCTCCTCTGTGTGTACCTGATCAGACAGGTCCCTGTGTGTACCTGAGCAGACAGGTTGCTGTGTGTCTCTCCTCTGTGTGTACCTGATCAGACAGGTCCCTGTGTGTACCTGAGCAGACAGGTTGCTGTGTGTCTCTCCTCTGTGTGTACCTGATCAGACAGGTCCCTGTGTGTACCTGAGCAGACAGGTTGCTGTGTTTATCCACGGTGTAGTCCAGGTCATTGAGGAGCTTCTCCATATTTTCCATGTCTCTCTCCGCCCCGCGTCTCAGCAAGGACGAGCGGTCGAACTGGACGTTGTTGATGAGCAGAGCCAGGCGCCTGCGCTGACCCTTCGGCTTCAGGACGTAAATCTGGCGGGACAGGGAATCAGAACCACGATTAAGTGAAAGAAGAACAAACACACTGACAGAGTGACCGCACATCATCATCCTCACACCGTGTCGTCAAAAACACATGACCACCTGATCACCAACCAGAACCCTGAATGCCGGCACCTGGTGGCACACTGTTGTTTTTCCATGTACTACTGGATTTGACGGCAATAAGTATCGATATGCAGAATTTTTTTTTTCGTGATTAGAAATTTGACCATTAGGATTAATTGGCAAAGCTCATGTGTGATGGCTAAAGTGTGAGTGCGTCCCTGTGCAAAACATTTCCTCTGGTGTGGTGAACCGGCTAGTTAGCTCAACAAGCCGGGGTAACCGACTCACAAGCAGGCTCCAGGAATTGACGTTTCTTATCCCTGCTATACACAAGACAGGTCCTGCAGGTAAGTGAAGAGTCTGCACTGGATTGTTAAGGTGGTCTGTAAGCCAGAGCAGGTGTCCCCAGGTGTGCTCGATTCCTCAGGTGAAATGCGGTGGGCGGTTTAAGGTCGTACCGAACCCGCTTCCTTCTCCAGCAGGGCCCTCTTGAATTGTTCGGTGCAGGGGAGAAGCACCGGGGACACCGCGGTGGTCTCCTGCTGGGCCAGCTTGAATTCTTTGGTGCAGGGGGACACCGCGGTGGTCTCCTGCTGGGCCAGCTTGAATTCTTTGGTGCAGGGGGACACCGCGGTGGTCTCCTGCTTGGTGGCCGATGCTGCCAAGGGACACAAACAGCGACACTCAGACTCTCTGGCACCCGCTGCTCCTGCGCTCCACGGAACCGCAACGAGCAGGAAGCTGGGCTTCCGAGGGGAACAGCTTGGATTCCCAGGTACACAGTACAACGGCCAGTGTTAATTCAACTCTTAACAGATCACATTTGGTCCCACTCTGGACCAGTAGGAGACTGCTGACACTGTGATTGCAGCCGTGTGTGAATACATATATAATACATACATAATATATCAGTGCAGTATACTCTTTACTGATTCGCATCCTTCTGCTTTCAGAGTTTGCTCACTACTGTAACTGCCTTAAAAAAAGTCAACCCTAGTTGGTGCGCGTCAGAAATACAATTACAGTATTATCTACAGTCTTCATTTTAACAGCAGAAACAACAACACGAAAAAAAAAATAAAATAAATAATAATAATAATATAGAGATGTTCTTTGGGGTTAAAACCATTACTGAAGGGAATCTTTTAAAATGAGTCTATTGCTGAATTGCTTATGTTGTCGATAATTATGAAGTGTTTGCTGAAACTATCGGGCACAACTGGGGGATCGGCTGTTCCCCACACTCACCTGGGGACTCAGGCGGTGCCAGGTTCAGGAGCTCGCACAGGCTGGGGTCTCGTTCCCGCAGCCGAGAAATTAGTTTCCCACTGGCCTTTGGGCCTTTCTTTTTCACTTTATCAATGAGATGGCGTGCCTTATCAGCTGTGCATCTGTTCTCCTCGATCACGGCATCCTTTTCTCCATCGTTTATAACCCCGTCCTCCAGAAGGTCATCCAGCAACTGCACGATGACATCCTTCGATACTCGAGCCACAAACTCCCTCCTCGCATCGAATAGCTGTTTATCTGTTAAATCGCAAATTATCAGACAAATATGTTCCGTTTAATTTAGAAATTGAATAAACATTCTAAATGTTCTCTTCAGTAGGCCTACGGCTTGATCACCATTAACGAGATCCAAGAATAATGGGCCTCATTCACCAACCGTTCTTAAGAAGAATTTTCTTCTCAAACCCCACTTACGCAGTTTTCACGAAGATTCGGACATTCACCAATGTTTTCTTATTTGGGATTTGTTCTTAGGTAAGAACAGAATCTACGCACACTCAAGAGCACACTTACGCACATTTGAGTGCTGACATGTTTATGCAAAATAACTGGTTATTGCATTTTCTCCAATTCTACAGTTGTATAATATTATAGGATTTAAATTACAATCATTATTTTCATTACTTTACAAAGCATTAAGATGCCAGGTTCCGCCTCAGAGGGTGGTTGCCTCAGCGGGAGTTCATCTGTAAATAAATGATAAAAATCAAACCATTGTAGTGACCTTTTATTTTTGGGGATTTCAATTATGCAATGTTTGGTCTATACTACAAAAGCAAATGTTTAAATTTTGAATACAAACTAAGCACTTAGGTAACACTTCTTAAACACATGGACATGTTGAAGAAGAGAACACTTATTCAGGGTCGTCACTAAGGGGGTGACAGCAAAATGACTGGAAATACATTTTTTGTGCAGTGTTTTGTGCAGCGACGGGTTTACTCCGATGCAGTTTACTGCCGGTTGATCTAATTAGCGGTATTAATATGACGAGAAGCGCTTTGTCGTTTGAATGCATAACACGCAATTCCCTGCGCCCACGCCCACCAGCATTTTTTTTATTTTTTATTTTTGTCTCAGATTTGACATCAAACCATTTTTTTTACTTCATCAGTTGTGGTGGAGCGTTTACCTATGGTAATTAGAAACAAGTGGCACGGGCTTTACATTTACGAGGACAATGGGATTCATCATTTTAAAAACATATGTGCGAACAATTCTGCGGTTTAAGAACACGTCGTGAATCTGACGTAGACTTTTCTTAGGATCTTTCTTAAGAACAAATTTACGAAGATATTGGTGAATGAGGCCCAATATTCGGCCAATGTATTTCTACTATTGACAACGGGTTTCTTTGTTTTTATATTAGGGCTTTCTCCCTCTGAAAATGTCCATTGTTAAGCACTATGACATATTTATGAACATACCCCAGGATTATGATAATGGAAAAAAATACAAGATTTTGGAAGGTTTTTTTGGACCATGCGCTTTCTCAAATGCAGAACACTGACAAGAACAGTGAAAGTGAAAGCACTCGGCAAAGTTGAAAAACAGTGATTCGCGATACGTTATAAGCCACTTTAAGTAAAGTAAAAATCAGTATTAAAGACGAATAGCTTCAAGTCCCGGTACGATACTTAGGTCGCATATCTACTCTTTTTCATCTATTTATCAATCGTTTTGTTTCCAGGAAGGTTTGAACTTTACAAGTTTTCTGTGTAAGTTAAACGTGACAATGTCCTGAGTATGGGTTTAAGTTTAAGTATTCTTACCTGCCATTCTCTACAGTAGATGAGAAGAAGAACTTGCCGTGAATTTGTGGTTTATTTAATAAAAGTCCAGTTCAAACAATACGGAAGTAGGCCAATATTTATGCGAAGTACCAAACTCAAAAGTTACATCTCGGCGCCCGCGCTTGTAATATGATCGCCACTGTACATTTTAGGAAACTCTTGTGTTTAAGCTTTCATTGGCTCTGATTTCTCGAGTCTGTGATGATTGGATGAAATAGGACATGCGTCAGTATGAGGTTGGACGTAAGGTTCGCTGAGTTGGCATAGTTGTTTGAAATATGAAATGTATTAACCACGAATAATCATTTTATTTTTTGCTTTTCTTAAAAGTTTTTTGAAGCACATGGGACTCTCCATGCTGAGCAAATGATACAACCGAATATTTATTATTGGTTTTAATAATAAAATATGCAATATTATGTAAATGTAATGTAATACTGTCCATTATTCACATTTTTCAGTATTTGTTGATTAGGTGTCCTGTCTGTTTCTTCAACCAAGTTCAGGACGTCATCTCCATACTCCCTGTCTAACTCTGACATGCTGCACTGTTTTGCATATTAGCCACATCATCACATCACACTAGATTACAGCACAGTACATTACATTACATTAGATTACAGTCACTTGGCAGACATTCTTGTCTAGAACAAGGTACGGAAGTGGAGAACGTAAGTTACGTTACTCTCGGGAATACAGGTTTTCTCTCAACACTCACTCCCTCACCCCATTTCCAGGTCCAAACACCTAGACCAGGGGTGCCCAATTTTATCCGAAACGAACCGGTGTGCGTGTAGATTTTTGTTTAGGCCAGCACTATGACGCACAATTCACATAATTAACTAATCGCGGTCTTCAATCAAGACAATGATAAGTAGAATCAGTTGTTTTAGTGATGGGCTATAACAAAAACCTGTACGCACACCATTTTAGATAAGTTTTCTTTTTTCTCTCGGGTAATTAGTGTTACAGATTGGCCAGACTGTCTTCACACCTGACTCCCAGGCAAAGGGAGGGTGGAAAACCAGCAGTTCTCGGCCCTCAAGGACCGTGAGTTGCTGATTCCTGATCTTAGACTATCCTTTGTACTGTCTGTGCTCTACCAGTCTGCTTGAGCTCGCCCAGCTTAACTGCTCTTCAAACTCTAACAGTTGCCCACCCCACCAACTTTTGTTCAAAGCTAGTATCAGACTGGACACCCTGGTTCTAGCCAATTATATTGTCAATTGTCATATAATATAAAATGGCTTACTGCCATGGGGATCTCAAACTCCAGTCCTGGAAGGCTAGTATCTGCTTATTTTTATGCATTTTGATTGAATCACATCTAGCTAAAGAGTCCATATGCTATCAATTCCAATCTCTGCAATAATTCAGTAGAATAACATTTTCATGAAATGGATATGCAATAAAAAGCGCTTTGTTAAGCCTTCTTGTACTGCATTGGGGACGGTTGATACATTTGATCTTGGGCTAGGAGTTCGGAGCCGGGGTCACACCTAGTTGTAGGACAAGGTTGCCGGACATCAATGACGTTCGATGAAAAACACAGAATAAAACATGAAATGTTGGTGAAGATTGGGAGAGCACGGAGGAGGTATTGCCGGAAAAGCATACAGTTAGGCTACACCCTCTGGGCTACACACAAGGAGTACGGGTGGTGTTTCGTACCACACCCGTGGGAAAATGATGTCATCGGTGTGTCATCTCTGCGTAATGACGTTGACGCGACTGGTGAGTTCCAGGATGAAGACGCGGTTTGGCTGGTGCGGGTCGTTGCTTTGTGGAGGACAGAAAGTTCAGCTAGCGTTAGCCACACTGAGGAACAAACGCTGACACTAAAATAAAATTGAACTACAACGGTAAGAATGAGTTACTAATTAGATAAAAGCAAGAAGTTTTAACGTTCTGTCCCACGTCTTTAGCCAGCCGCTAAATTGACAAATGCAGACAAACTGAGTGTTAGCATTCAAGCTATCTAACGTTAGGTATCTTAGTCTAGTCTGTATCTGCTGTGACCGGCGTGACCAAACAAATTACAGTATCAACATGTTCCAAGCTGTGTGTTTTAGAATGAGGTTATGTCTGGTTGTGGAAATGTTATGCTGCCCTGTTTTTGACTGCTAATGTTAGCCACTTAGCAAATATCATCTGGGATTGTTTTCTTCCACTGTTCGCCTCGCTATGTAAGTAGCTCAGTTTGGCTACCGTCCTGGCTAATATAACTTAGAGCTAGCTAGCTAATATTGTTGCGGAGGTTTTGAAGGTAGCGTAGCGCTAACGTTAGCTGACTTTGAAAACGCAAGCTACATGCTAGCTAGCTGTTAGTCAGATGTTGCTGTTCAGCTGTCCTCTGTAGTGAATTACAAAGCTACACAAGTTAAAGATAGTTACTACTCAGGTTAACAGCTATAAATTACATTATTAACCTAAAATAGGTGCTCTGCCCAGTATGTCCAGCTGTATTTGAGTTAGCTGGGGAGTAGCGTTGCTAATATAGACATAAATGTTTGTGTCGAATGTCAAACTATAAACAATAACTATGTTCAAAGGTTTGGTATCTTTTTCACCATGTGATTTGTTGTGCTGGACCATTGCTGTAAATAATATAATTGGCAACAAGGAAAATTTTCCTTTGAGTTTGCTCACGTGAGCATCTTACAGTTCCAAAAGCAAACTGCCAGTAAGTCCGGACGGGTGCGATGTGTCTGCTGTGTCGTCCTGCTTGTAAGGTCCTTGTGTCCTTGTTCAGGACATACGCTGAAAAGGTTTCTACCTGTAGCATCCAGGTGTACACTATAAACACCGTCTCCAACCCACTCTGCAAAGATAAGCAATACACAGCTGTTTTTGACTGACACTTGTGTCTCCAGAGAAGCAACACAGTCAGACTCTTATAGGCTGTGATTTGACCTTGTTGCAACATTACATTTTCCATTTGCTGTTGTACATTCCTGAACAAGCCTGGCATTTTGAAATTATTCATTGTTTTCAGTCAAACTCCTGTATGGACAGCAGGTCAGTTCTGTGATGGTACATGGCTATCAGGTTACCCGGTTACGGTAACTAATGGGATAGACCCTGGCGATGATGTGTGATGACGTCAGCTATGTGGTGGCTTGACAGATTGGTTTTTTTTTGGTGATAGTATTTTAGGCGTGCACAATGTATCTAATTAAATGGCCGTTTCTGTGTTGAACAGACTCATGCATTACAACTTTTCCATGCGCTGCATTCTTGCTCACCCATTAAGCTCAAACTACTGGTCTTGCTCCGTTCCCCCTCTGAAAACTAAGCATGATTTTATTAACTTTCTGATGGAAGAGAAGAGTGGTGTGATATTCCTCCTGCTGAATTGTAGACACTGTTAGACTGTGTTCCATGGTGCACACAGGTTGTACTGGCCCCATTTTACACTGGTGTTCTCATGTGTTTATTACCTGTTCATCAGTGAGTAATAATTAATTATGGGCTGGGAATGTAGATCATCCTCAGGTCTGGCAGTCTTACTCGTATGACAGGTAAATGCGTTTATGCTCTATGCTGTAAGATGCTCTCGATAAGAGCGTCTGTTGAATTTGGGGGTGGTGGTTAGGGTTGGGGTCCTTTCCCTTTATTTAGCTGCATTTAAATGTCAAAGAGACCACTGCAATGCATGGAGTGCAGCCTATTAAACAAATGAAACGCTGACAAAAAAACAAAAATTGGAATAATTAAAATATTAAAGAAGAATTACATTTTGTAAGTGCCAGAATTGGTGGGGGGTGGGGCGGGGTCCTATATATCTATAGCTTTTGAATAATTAAAACATTGTCAGGGGTCATTCTACAGGAATGATGGTATTTGGAATTGCAGTGTCTTGAAATGCATTTTAGGGTACAATATTAATTAAGATTGTAACTTAATGAATCTCCACAAATGCCATCCTAATGTATTTTAATTATTTTTAGACATTCAGTAAAAAAATGTTTTCAGAATTTTTTTCTCAGTTCAGTCTGCTCATGTAGGCAAAACAGTGTAGGTTAAGGATAACACAGTAGAATCCACTTAATTGCTTAATGGATTATCGAGTAATAATTCGCATGGAGTTGCCCAATCCCAATACATTTTCCATTCATTTCATTGTAAAGGGATCGTATATTTGCATATTTATTGCATATTTTTATCGCAAATTTTGGATATTTGCATGAAATTACATCCAATAACTTTGCATAGTGGTCTATAAATAAACGTTAAAAGTCGGCAGATGCGGCATAAACCGACAGTCGCCCAATAAAGACACAAAACCACCAAGCTTTGTGAGCGTCGGGGGTTCTGTTGAAAAGCGCGTGGATGGCTGGTGCCTGAGTGGCGCGCGGTCGTTGGCGCTCTGCCTCGTTCTGCTGCCGTTACTTTAGCTCGCCTAAGGGCGCCTGGAAACTCGGAAGCACTCAAAACTGTGTTGCATCAATACATGCAGGGACCATTTCTGATTGTTTTGCAGGTGTTTTTGGTGCGATTTCTCCTATAGGCGACTCAGACAGCCCGCCTAAGACATTTTAGTGCAGGTAAAGGTTAGTGGGGTTGGGGTTGGGGTTAATGTAACTGGTGAACTAAATGTATTTACTGCTCCGGAATCTGCGTTGGGACCTGTCACTCAAACGCCGTGTTCTCCTGGCAGGAGGATGAGCCACCAGCGGCAGCGCCGGGGCATCCGTGTGGACCGGTCGGAACTCCAGTGCAGGAAAGGATGTGGTTACTACGGCAATGCGGCCTGGCAGGGCCTCTGCTCCAAGTGCTACAGAGAGGAGCACCAGCAGGCCCGGCAGAGTCAGATAGAGGAGGACAGGGCACTGGCAGAGAGGTGAGGAGGGAACCACAGCCTTTTACCCACAGTGGCTGCGGGTTTAACTCCAGTCCTGGAGGGCTGCAGTGTCTGCTGGTTTAATTCCAGTCCTGGAGGGCCGCAGTGTCTGCTGGTTTAACTCCAGTCCTGGAGGGCTGCAGTGGCTGCAGGTTTAACTCTAGTCCGGGAGGGCTGCAGTGGCTGCAGGTTTAAGTCCAGTCCTGGAGGGCCACAGCGTCTTCAGGTTTTTGTGATGTGGACTCATTAGCTAATAATTTTTCAATTAGTGTGCTGTAGTTTGGGGGGGGGGTTACAGGTGTGCTTCAGGTTGGGGGGGTTACAGGTGTGCTGTAAGTTTGGGGGGGGGGGTTACAGGTGTGCTGCAGGTTGGGGGGGGGGGTTACAGGTGTGCTGTAGTTTGGGGGGGGGGTTACAGGTGTGCTGCAGTTTGGGGGGGTTACAGGTATGCTGCAGATTGGGGGGTTACAGGTGTGCTCTGGGGCTTTTTCAGGCTGCAGAGGGAGGAGGAAGCGGCCTATGCCAGCAGTAAGACTGCACCCCCCAGGCCCTCTCTCACCCCCCTCCCCCAGCCCGAGGACAGGAAGTCCAGCACCGTCACCACAGTCAAGAAGTTCTTCAGCCCATCGCTACGGACAACCCCACCCAGGAAAGGTAGAGGCGGGGGGTGGTGGGGCGTAGGTGAGGGGGAACAGGGCCTGGGGGGGGGGGGGTGAGGCCAGGGGGGGCGGGTCCATTGGGAGCTGTCTCTCCCTGCTTATAGCATGTTAGCATGTTACTACCCAGACCATACAGGATTGTCATTTCATACTGTGTAATGTGCAGGAATTTTATTAGCGTCAATCGTGTTTCAAATCGTAGGAATTCTACTTCAGTAATTGTGTGGCCCTGGTCAGGATGTGTGGGCCCTTTGGTTGAAGTAACATCTTGTAATTTTTCATAATGGATTTGTTCAGTTTTAGCTTCCCTGTTTGTCTTGCTGTACGTATTTGGTCGCCTGCGATGCAGTCTGTATGGCGTGGCACGTTTCCTTGGAAACCCGAGTTGGGTCAGGAAAGAGACTTCTTTGGTTAACCTCATTAAAGAGTAATGACCTGGCCGGCCTGTAGAGGGTGCTGATGAGCTGATCTAAATCTTTCCCACTCTTTGTGAGCCCATAAACTAATTAGTGAGTGTAAACGCTTTCTGTGACTCTGCTAATCCTAAAATGTACCCTGACATTTGTTTAAATGTGGAATTAAAATGGCTTTTAGCTTTTTTTCAGTATGGCTGCACTGTACTTTTTAAGTTGTAGCAGTGCTCTTGGGGGGCAGTGTACTCTAGGCAGGAGGCCCTGGCTTTTCTTCCTCCCTGGTAATGCACTGAACAGTTGGTGCTGCTGATTGGCCAGACTGAGCTATGCTAGTGTGCTAAAGGCCGGAGGGGCAGCGTTACTGTCTGCCTCGCTGCTCAGCTCATCCCTTACGTCTGTCTGTCTCTCTGCCTGTCTGTCTGTCCCTCGCCCCCCCACAGAGAGCCTGGGGGGGCGCACCCCCACCCCCAGCAGCAGCAGCGGGGGCAGCAGCAGACCGCCCGGCTCAGCAGCAGACCGCGCCACGCGTGACTTCATCGACTTCCTCCGGCCGCTGCAGAAGCTCGGCCAGGAGGTTTACCAGCAGAGCCAGGCTTTCACTGAGAGCGCCGTACGCAAACAGGTGAGCTTACCTCAAAGCCACGCCCCCAGGTGAGCTTACCTCAGAGCCACGCCCACAGGTGAGCTTACCTCAGAGCCACGCCCACAGGTGAGCTTACCTCAGATGCAGGCAACATGCAGTCCCTGTAATGTGCTCTGTGTAACATTCTCTCTGTAATGTGCTCTGTGTAACATTCTCTCTGTAATGTGCTCTGTGTAACATTCTCTCTGTAACGTGCTCTCTGTAACGTGCTCTGTGTAACATTCTCTCTGTAACGTGCTCTCTGTAACGTGCTCTGTGTAACATTCTCTGTGTAATGTGCTCTGTGTAACATTCTCTCTGTAACGTGCTCTCTGTAATGTGCTCTGTGTAACATTCTCTCTGTAACGTGCTCTCTGTAACGTGCTCTGTGTAACATTCTCTGTGTAATGTGCTCTGTGTAACATTCTCTGTGTAACATTCTCTCTGTAATGTGCTCTGTGTAACATTCTCTCTGTAATGTGCTCTGTGTAACATTCTCTCTGTAACGTGCTCTCTGTAACATTCTCTCTGTAACGTGCTCTCTGTAATGTGCTCTGTGTAACATTCTCTCTGTAACGTTCTCTCTGTAATGTGCTCTGTGTAACATTCTCTCTGTAACGTGCTCTCTGTAACATTCTCTCTGTAACGTGCTCTCTGTAATGTGCTCTCTGTAACGTGCTCTGTGTAACATTCTCTCTGTAACGTTCTCTCTGTAATGTGCTCTGTGTAACATTCTCTCTGTAACGTGCTCTGTGTAACATTCTCTCTGTAACATTCTCTGTGTAACGTGCTCTGTGTAACATTCTCTCTGTAACGTTCTCTCTGTAATGTGCTCTGTGTAACATTCTCTCTGTAACGTGCTCTGTGTAACCTGCTCTCTGTAACGTGCTCTGTGTAACATTCTCTCTGTAACGTGCTCTGTGTAACACTCTCTCTGTAACGTGCTCTCTGTAACGTGCTCTGTGTAACCTGCTCTCTGTAACGTGCTCTGTGTAACATGCTCTGTGTAACCTGCTCTGTGTAACATTCTCTCTGTAACATGCTCTCTGTAACGTGCTCTGTGTAACATGCTCTGTGTAACGTGCTCTGTGTAACATTCTCTCTGTAACGTGCTCTCTGACCTGCAGACCCGGAGCCCAGAGGAGCTCTCGGAGGGTGTGCAGATTTCTACCAGAGCCTGTCTGACCGACTGCTCTCACACTTTAAAGGTATGCCTGCAGAGAAAGAACAGGGGAATCATGGGTATTCTGTAGAGAAGAACAGGGGAATCATGGGTGTTCTGTAGAGAAGAACAGGGGAATCATGGGTGTTCTGTGGAGAAGAACAAGGGAATCATGGGTTGTCTGTGGAGAAGAACAGGGGACTCATGGGTATTCTGTGGAGAAGAACAGGGGAATCATGGGTAGTCTGTGGAGAAGAACGGGAATCATGGGTATTCTGTAGAGAAGAACAGGGGAATCATGGGTAGTCTGTGGAGAAGAACAGGCGAATCATGGGTAGTCTGTGGAGAAGAACAGGCGAATCATGGGTATTCTGTAGAAGGGAACAGGGGAATCATGGGTAGTTGAGGGAAATTTTGGGTAAACTGCAGAAAAAGGACTGGGGAATTATGGGTAGCTGACATGAACTGAAGACTCTGCAGATGTGAGCATGCTGAGGGAAAGCGAGACGGATAACCGCGTCGATGTCATTCCTCTAAAATACCAGGTGTTTATTTCCCAGGCGGATATCCTGTGTTTATCGGCCAGGCGGATAGCTTGTGTTTATCGGCCAGGCAGGTAGCTTGTGTTTATCGGCCAGGTGGATAGCTTGTGTTTATTGGCCAGGCGGGTAGCTTGTGTTTATTGGCCAGGCGGGTAGCTTGTGTTTATTGGCCAGGCGGGTAGCTTGTGTTTATCGGCTAGGTGCGTAGCTTGCTCTGCACTCTGTGTGGCTCAGAGGACAGAACGCTGAGAGCTCTCTTCCTTTGCGCTGTTTCTGCATGCACAGGGTCCACAGACAGCGTGGAGCGGGTGATGGAGCAGGTGGAGAAGTATGTGATGACTCGTCTGCACAAGGCTGCCTTGTGTCCTGTGACCGCGGAGGACAAGCGGAAGGACCTGGTTCTGCGCAGGAGGATTCAGTGAGCACACCCTCCTGCACTTAGTCAAACCTGCACGTTCTCTTCAGTGTTACGTAATAGTGTCACTGTGTTAATAACCTGGTCTGGCACTTCCTGTGTGTGTGTGTGTGTACGTGTGTGTGTGTGTGTGTGTCTATTGGTACGTGTGTTTCAGGGATCTGCACTGGGTCTCTGTTGAGATGCTGTGTGCTCCTGTGGATGAGGAGGTTGCTGAGGTGTCTGACTGTGTGGTGAAAGCCATCACAGGTGAGTCTGAGAGAACACTGCAGGATTACACTATACTGTCATAGGTCTGCTGGAGAGGGACTCCAGGTAGATGGGGGTGTGGCTGTTGTAGATCTGATGGAGATGAACTCCAGGTAGATGGGGGTGTGGCTGTTGTAGTTCTGATGGAGATGGACTCCAGGTAGATGGGGGTGTGGCTGTTGTAGATCTGATGGAGATGGACTCCAGGTAGATGGGGGTGTGGCTGTTGTAGATCTGATGGAGATGGACTCCAGGTAGATGGGGGTGTGGCTGTTGTAGATCTGATGGAGATGGACTCCAGGTAGATGGGGGTGTGGCTGTTGTAGATCTGATGGAGATGGACTCCAGGTAGATGGGGGTGTGGCTGTTGTAGATCTGATGGAGATGGACTCCAGGTAGATGGGGGTGTGGCTGTTGTAGATCTGATGGAGATGGACTCCAGGTAGATGGGGGTGTGGCTGTTGTAGATCTGATGGAGATGGACTCCAGGTAGATGGGGGTGTGGCTGTTGTAGATCGGATGGAGATGGACTCCAGGTAGATGGGGGTGTGGCTGTTGTAGATCGGATGGAGATGGACTCCAGGTAGATGGGGGTGTGGCTGTTGTAGATCTGATGGAGATGGACTCCAGGTGTGTTCCGTCGGAGAAGCTGACCTGCGTGACGCGCTGCAGCAAACGCATCATCCACGCCGTCAAGGTGACCAAGCGGCAGCCGGCCTCAGCCGACGACTTCCTGCCGGCCCTCATCTTCACAGTGCTGCGCTCCAACCCCCCCAGACTGCAGTCCAACATCCAGCACATCACCCGCTTCTGCCACCCCAGCCGCCTCATGAAGGGGGAGGACGGGTACTACTTCACTAACCTGGTGAGAGAAACATAAACACGCAAATACTGCTTTACTTACCTGGTGAGAGTAACATGAACACACAAATACTACTTTACTTACCTGGTGAGAGAAACATAAACACGCAAATACTACTTTACTTACCTGGTGAGAGTAACACACAAAATACTACTTTAGTTACCTGGTGAGAGTAACACACGCAAATACTACTTTACTTACCTGGTGAGAGTAACACACACAAATACTGCTTTACTTACCTGGCGAGAGTAACATGAACACATAAATACTACTTTACTTACCCGGTGAGAGAAACATAAACACGCAAATACTACTTTACTTACCTGGTGAGTAACACAAAAATACTACTTTAGTTACCTGGTGAGAGTAACTCATGCAAATACTGCTTTACTTACCTGGTGAGTAACACAAAAATACTACTTTACTTACCTGGTGAGAGTAACACACGCAAATACTACTTTACTTACCTGGTGAGAGAAACATACGCAGATACTACTTTACTAACCTGGTGAGAGTAACACACACGCAAATACTACTTTACTTACCTGCTGAAAGAAACACATGCACAAATACTACTTTACTTACCTGCTGAGAGAAACACATGCGCAAATACTACTTCACTAACCTGGTGAGAGAAACACAAAAATACTACTTACCTGGTGAGAGTAACATACGCAAATACTACTTTATTTACCTGGTGAGAGTAACACACGCAAATACTACTTTATTTACCTGGTGAGAGTAACGCGCAAAAATACTACTTTATTTACCTGGTGAGAGTAACACAAAAATACTACTTTACTTACCTGGTGAGAGTAACACACACAAATACTACTTTATTTACCTGGTGAGAGTAACACAAAATTACTACTTTACTTACCTGGTGAGAGTAACACACGCAAATACTACTTTATTTACCTGGTGAGAGTAACACAAAAATACTACTTTATTTACCTGGTGAGAGTAACACAAAAATACTACTTTACTTACCTGGTGAGAGTAACACACACGGAAATACTACTTTATTTACCTGGTGAGAGTAACACAAAAATACTACTTTACTTACCTGGTTAGAGTAACACACGCAAATACTACTTTACTTACCTGGTGAGAGTAACACACGCAAATACTACTTTACTTACCTGCTGAGAGACACACACAAATACTACTTTACTTACCTGGTGAAAGAAACACACACACGCAAATACTACACACACAAACACACACACACAACCAATATTTGTCCAACTTTGGCAGTTAGAAACAATTATTTTTATTGTTTTTGTGAGTCCAAAACAAACTTGCCAGTTGAATAAATGAAGAAGTAGTAATTAGCTGAGCTATGTATGACCCCTCTGTGCCCAGGCCTGTGATTGCCTGAGCTCCTCGTGACTTCTCTGTATCCTGGCCAGTGATTGGCTGAACTGTGCGGGACCCATGTGTGTCCAGGCCAGTGATTGGTATTCCCTCTCCACCTTGCAGTGTTGCGCTGTGACCTTCATTGAGAAGATGGACGCCCAGTCCCTGAACATGAGCGCGGAGGAGTTTGAGTGGCACATGTCAGGGCAGCCGTCTCCTGGCAGGTCGGGCCCAGCCCCCGCCCTGGGGGCGGAGCCGGGGGGGCAGGCCAGCGGCGAGCTGGACCTGCTGGGGGGGCTGAGCCTGCAGCAGGACCGGCTGCTGGACGGGGCCCGTAAGATGGAGGCTGACCTGATCGACTGGCAGTCCAGCGTGGAGCACCAGGTCCACGATTTCCTGGACCAGCGCCCTCTGGAAACCCCGCCCACCACCTCCAGCCCCGCCCCCGGCTCCGCCTCCAGCGGCACCAACACCAGCTCTGCCATCGACTCGGACAATGTGGACACCGAGAGACTGCCCCCCCCTCTGCAGCCGCAGGTCTTTGCCGGCTGACCCCTCCCCACTGACCCCCCCACCCCTCCTCCGCCCTCCCCTCTTTTTCTGGGTACGGCACCGCCAGCACCCCATGACCCTTGACCCCTCTCGCCAGGGGGACATAAACAAGTCTCTTAAGCCACTCAGTGTTTCTGTCTGTGATCCCCCCCCCCCCCAAGTTCAGTCCCTTTACCCTCAGTACATTAACACACACACATGCACACTACACACGCACAATCACACACACACACACACACACTACACGTGTGTGCACACACACACACTACACACGCACAATCACACTCGCACACACACGCACACACACTACACGCGTGCACACACACACACACACACACACACTCTACACACGCGCACACACTGTGCGTCTGTGTGTGCATGCAAGCCTGCTAGCCTGTCTCTGGTTGTTACCGTAGCTAGTTAATGCTAGGCCCTGGGGGCGCCTTGTGTTCCTGCTTTAGTATCTTCAGTGTAATGTGGGAGAAACAGAACCAAAGTTTGTTTTTGTCCTCTACCTCGCTGTGTCGTTCCTGACTTTGCAGGTTATGTGAGCTGCCTGTTCATGCAGGACTCACATAGCCGTGTAGCCTGGTACTACAACGAAACTGACCTTAAAGAAAAGTCAAACTTAGAAGCACTATTTAATCCAGTGATTCCGGCTTCGTCCTTTTTATATTCTGTATTTTCAGAATGGTCTCTCAGAATATATGCTGTCACCTGATGTTTGTATAGGTGAATTACCAGCGCTTGTATGAAGGAACAATCACGTTTTGTTACCATGGTAATATCAGATGTATCTTGCGGCATGATTAAGGTTGATCTGTGTAGTGTTTGTGTGGTGTAATCATTATGAGTGCGCTTCAGGGCCAGTTCCTGCCCGAGGCAGCGTGATGGAACCTGGGCCCGTCCATTCTGCCCCCCCCCTGAACCTGGGCCCGTCCATTCTGCCCCCGCCCCTGAACCTGGGCCCGTCCATTCTGCCCCCGACCCTGAACCTGGGCCCGTCCATTCTGCCCCCGCCCCTGAACCTGGGCCCGTCCATTCTGCCCCCGCCCCTGAACCTGGGCCCGTCCATTCTGCCCCTGCCCCTGAACCTGGGCCCGTCCATTCTGCCCCTGACCCTGAACCTGGGCCCGTCCATTCTGCCCCCGCCCCTGAACCTGGGCCCGTCCATTCTGCCCCTGAACCTGGGCCCGTCCATTCTGCCCCTGACCCTGGGCCCGTCCATTCTGCCCCTGCCCCTGAACCTGGGCCCATCCATTCTGCCCCCCTGACCCTGGGTCTGTCCATTCTGCCCCCGCCCCTGAACCTGGGCCCATCCATTCTGCCCCTGACCCTGGGCCCGTCCATTCTGCCCCTGCCCCTGAACCTGGGCCCATCCATTCTGCCCCTGACCCTGGGTCTGTCCATTCTGCCCCCGCCCCTGAACCTGGGCCCATCCATTCTGCCCCTGACCCTGGGCCCGTCCATTCTGCCCCTGCCCCTGAACCTGGGCCCATCCATTCTGCCCCTGACCCTGGGTCTGTCCATTCTGCCCCCGCCCCTGAACCTGGGCCCATCCATTCTGCCCCTGACCCTGGGTCTGTCCATTCTGCCCCTGAACCTGGGCCCGTCCATTCTGCCCCTGCCCCTGAACCTGGGCCCGTCCATTCTGCCCCTGAACCTGGGTCCGTCCATTCTGCCCCCGCCCTGAACCTGGGTCCGTTCTGCTGTTTTTCTGTCACTTCCTCAGAAATCGGCACCCCTTTTGGTGCCTGAGCCGATGGGCCAGGCTAAAATAATTATTTAAAAAATGGCATTATCAATCTGCTTGGTTTTGGGGAAAAAATAAAGTTACTGTCACCTTAATTTCTGAAATATCAGTTTTGTGCCATAAATTATTTGCCTTTTTATTATTTTGTTTTTATTATGATTGTGAATCATTTGGTGTTTGATGTATCGACCTCTGGGCGTAAGCGACTGTTTGAGCTTTCCTTTGGTGTATTTAATGCGGTACTGTACTGGATATCCAGAGATTAACGGGTTTGGATCGCTCTGTAAAAATTGTACATTTCTGCCCTGGAAGTTGTATTCCTTAACTGAATTATTAATATGTTATGGTGTATTTATGTAAATGTAACTTATGGGGATAGTGATTTTTAGTGTTTATAGTGTGGAATGTGTTAATTTAACCAAATTTAAATTAAAAAACCCCTGAATATTGTCACTGTTTCCTGTGCAGTTTGTCACTGCTGTGATGGAGGTGTAGTCGAACCGTGAGGCTGAATCAGCTGCTCGGCAGTAACCATGAATGCTGTAGACCTGTTAAAATGAAGAAACTCGCTGGAGCAGGCGCTGGGCATCACTCAGGGAGGGGCGCAGAGGTCTGTGGGGGAGAGCATCACGACGAGCTCTGGGGCCCAGGAGCAGCACACCCTGCTCAGCCCTCTGCTCCACCAGCCCCCCGCTCCACCAGCCCTCCCTCCACCACCCCTCCGCTCCACCCGCCCTCCACCCCACCAGCCCTCCCCTCCACCTGCCCTCCACCCCACCTGCCCTCACCTCCACCCCACCCGCTCTCCCCTCCACACGCCCCCCGCTCCACCCGCCCTGCCCTCCGCCACCCCTCCGCTCCACCCGCCCTCCACCCCACCAGCCCTCCCCTCCACCTGCCCTCCCCCCACCTGCCCTCACCTCCACCCCACCTGCCCTCCGCCCCACCAGCCCCCCGCTCCACATATCTGTGGCTGGTGAGACCCTTGTGGAACGAACAGCAGATTCTTTCACAATTAGACATACAAACTTCTCTTTTTTTATTGCTAAATCTGAGTTTATCTTCCCCAAAGTTGGAGTTTCTGTTCCATTAAGTTTGAGTTTCTGCTGCCCCAAGTGACCCCATTCTGATGTTTGGCTTGTATGCTGTGATTGTGGTTTGATTAAGAGTTTTCTCAAGGTCAGGGTCAGGCTTACATCAGGGTCCAGTGTGTCATGCACATTTTTAGTCTTCAGTTTCTTCTTATACGGAATTCATTCTGCTAATCAGGTTGGTTGATTTTTGCAAGATTTTATTTCAAAAGTGTACAAATGTTTATAAACATGACATGGTCATTAACGTATCAGCATTGCTTTCCAGTCATCTACATTTGTGAGTGTTTAGATTTTATGATTTTATGATTATACAATACTAATACATGCTCGTGTTCCTGCCAGCAGCTCCTATAGATCACTGTCTCTACATCCATGTCAGGCTTTGGTAGAATATAACTTTGGGTGTTTAATTAGGATGTTACAAAAATTGAACATTAAAGTTAGAAAATACATCCGCTGTACTGCTGTACTTTTATTGACAACAGACCAATAACGTGGCGCTTCATTCTTCCCTAAACAGACCAATAACGTGGCGCTTCATTCTTCCCTAAACAGACCAATAACGTGGCGCTTCATTCTTCCCTAAACAGACCAATAACGTGGCGCTTCATTCTTCCCTAAACAGACCAATAACGTGGCGCTTCATTCTTCCCCAAACTGAAACAAAACTGGTCTGGTACAGAATGGCTCCCCTCATAAGCTGGGCGATAGCGATTGGTTAGACGGGGGATTGGGGGCGGAGTCAGGCCTGGGGGCGGGGTCAGGCCTGGCAGGGGGTGGGGTCAGGGTAGGGGGTGGGGTCAGGCCTGGCAGGGGGTGGGGCCAGGGGGCGGGGTCACGCCTGGCAGGGGGAGGGGTCAGGCCTGGCAGGGGGTGGGGTCAGGGCAGGGGGCGGGGTCAGGCCTGGCAGGGGGCGGGGCCAGGCCTGGCAGGGGGCGGGGGTCAGGCCTGGCAGGGGGCGGGGCCAGGGGGCGGGGTCAGGCGGGGTCGGCGTACAGCAGGAAGCCGGAGAAGGTGCTGTCGTCCTCGCTGCTGGAGTAGGCCCCGTTCCAGTCGCGCAGCGTCTCCAGCCACACCAGGTCGCCGGCGGCCAGCGCAGCAGCACCAGGCTGGAGGCCTGGTCGATGTCCTGGCCGTACAGCGAGTCGCGCGTGCGCAGCCGCCGCACGCCGTTCACCACCAGGGCGGCGCGCAGCGGCCGGTTGCGCACCGTCAGGTGGTAGGCGAACACGTACACGCCCGGGAGCGAGCAGTTGAACTTGCTGAGCGTGGCGTTGTAGTGCTCCTGGCCGTTGTAGAAGACCTTGTCGAACCGGATGGGGAACCCCGGCGGGGGGAAGGACTTGCTGGGGTACAGCCCCACGCTGAACCCCGAGCGGCTCTGCGCCTGCCCCGCCCCCTGCGCCCCCTTCATGCCCCGGGGGCCCCTGTCCCCCCTCATCCCTGGGGGGCCCCTGTCCCCCTTTGGGCCGTTTCCTCCCCCTGCCCCCGGGGGGCCCGACGGGACCCCGCACCCCTGGCTCCCCCTTTGGCCCCGGGGCCCCAGGTTTACCCGGATCCCCCGCCATCCCGGGGGCTCCTGTCACCCCAGGGGGGCCCCCCTCTCCCCTCAGACCCGGGGGGCCGGGGTCCCCCCTCTCCCCCCTCTGCCCGAAAGTCCCGCAGTCCCCCTTATTCCCAGACTCTCCCTGCACCCCTTTTTCTCCAGGCAGGCCCGGAGGTCCCGCCACCCCATCCTGCCCCGCCGCGCCCTTCTCTCCCTTCGTCCCGTTCACACACGGGTCCCCCTTCGAACCCGGGTCGCCTTTGAACCCCGGAAATCCAATGTCTCCTTTCTCTCCCTTGACGCCCTGGCCCCCTGCGGAAGATGATGGCGTTACAGGGAGCACGTGGCGAGGGTCTGTCTCTAACAAGATGATAAAATTAAGAGTTTCAAAAAAATATATTTCTACACTGCAACTACTATCATGCAAATCAGCTGCAGGTGTAATGATGGATATCATTAGAATTGCTCTCATTGTAATCTTTAGAAAACACATTCCCAGAGAAAACACCCAGCCAATCATTGCTTCCGTGTCCACAACAGTATTGTTTGTACAAATTATTGTTGTAGACACAAGTGAAGGGTTTTGGGTTTATCATTATTTTATTAGCTCCGTGTCCATATAGGTCTTTTCTCTTTATCTCTTTCCAGCTCTAAACTGGATGATAAGGAATGGGATGTCCAGCAGCCGGGAATACTGTGGAAAGTTCAGAAGCAGGGAGGGAGTCCTAACTCATCTGACACAGTGAGCCACAAAGGGAATTTATACAAGACAGAGTCTGGGTCAGTTCTATTTACATGAATCCAGAAAATAAATCTGAATTCAGTTCATTCAATTAGACTCCATGGATGCCATGAATATTGTCTGCGTTGGTTATCTGGATGTTTTCGGGGGTCTAGGGGAATAAAGTGTTTCAAACTGGCATTCCCGTTCCCCCTGCTGCAGTCATGTCCCCGGTTTATACTTTTTACATGTTTTATTAAAACTAACACCAAACCTCTCTCTCCTGGTTTTCCCGAAATTCCAGGAGTTCCCGGTATTCCAGCATTTCCTTGATCACCTTTGTCTCCTGAAAGTAACAACATCCAAATAAAACATGCATGCTAGTTTGCAGTTTTGCAAAATAAAAGTCTAAAAATAAATGTGTGTGTCCATTGGATTCGAAATCATGTTTATAATGCAGCTGTGGTATAATAAATTAATTATGTGTTTCATTATTTTTATGATCAATAAAGTGTTTTCATGGAAAATGACAAAATACGTTAAGACTATAGTCTCGGGTCAAAAGTGGCACCTTTGCCAAAATACCTTATTTTGGTACCGATGGATTCAAAATCATGATGATAATACAGCTATGCTGTAATAAATGAATTATAATGTGCTTCATGATTTTTATGATCAATAAAGTGCTTTCATGGAAAATTATAAAATGCCTCTTTTTGGTATAGATGGATAGGAAATCATGTTTGTAATACAGCTGTGGTGAAATAAATGAATTATGTTTTTCATGATTTTTATGATCAATGAAGTGTTTTCATGGAAAATTATAAAATGCCTCTTTTTGGTACCAATGGATTCAAAATCATATTTATAATACAGCTGTGCTGTAATAAATGAATTATAATGTGTTTCATGATTTTTATGATCAATAAAGTGCTTTCATGAAAAATTATAAAATGCCTCTTTTTGGTACCGATGGATTCAAAATCATGATTATAATGCAGCTAAGCTGTAATAAATTAATTATGTGTTTTCACAATTTTTATTATCAATAATGTGTTTTCATGGAAAATGGCTAAATACATAAGACTATAGTCTTATGTCCAAAATGGGTCAAAAGTGGCACCTTTTCCAAAATGCCTTTTTTTGGTACCGATGGATTTGAAATCATGTTTATAATCCAGCTGTGCTGAAATAAATGAATTATAATGTGTTTCCTGATTTTTATGATCAATAAAGTGTTTTCATGGAAAATGGCTAAATACATAAGACTATAGTCTTATGTCCAAAATGGGTCAAAAGTAGCACCTTTTCCAAAATGCAATTTTTTTGGTACCGATGGATTCAAAATCATGTTTATAATACAGCTGTGGTGAAATAAATGATTTATAATGTGTCCTCACAAATTTATGATCAATAAAGTATTTTGATGAAAAATTATGAAATGCCTTTTTTTGGTGCAGATGGGTAGGAAATCATGTTTATAATCCAGATGTGATGAAATAAATGAATTATAATGTGTTTCACGTTTTTTATGATGAATAAAGTATTTTCATGGAAAATTATAAAATGCCTCTTTTTGGTACAGATGGATAGGAAATCATGTTTATAATACAAATGTGATGAAATAAATGAATTATAATGTGTTTCGTGATTTTTATGATCCATAATGTGTTTTCATGGAAAATGGCAAAATACATAAGACTATAGTCTTATGTTCAAAATGGGTCAAAAGTGGCACCTTTTCCAAAATGCCTTTTTTTTGGTACCGATGGATTCAAAATTATGTTTATAATACAGCTGTGCTGTAATAAATGAATTATAATGTGTTTTCACAATTTTATGATCAATAAAGTGTTTTCAAGTAAAATTTCAAAATGCCTGTTTTTGCCATAGATACATTCGAAATCTTGTTTATAATACAGCTGTGGTGAAATAAATGATTTATCATGTGTTTTTAGAATTTTATGAGTAATAATGTGTTTTCATGGAAAATGGCAAATTACATAAGACTATAGTCTTATGTCCAAAACAGGAAAAAAGTTGCACCTATTCCAATTTGCCTGTTTTTGGTACCGATGGTTTCGAAATCATGTTCATAATTCTGCTGTGGTGAAATAAATGAATTATAATGTGTTTTAAGAGTTTTATGATCAATAAAGTGTTTTCAAGTAAAATTTCAAAATGCCTGTTTTTGCCATAGATACATTCGAAATCTTGTTTATAATCCAGCTGTGGTGAAATAAATGAATTATAATGTGTTTCATGATTTTTATGATCAATAAAGTGTTTTCATGGAAAATGGCAAAATACATAAGAGTATAGTCTTATGTCCAAAATGGGTTAAAAGTGGCACCTTTTCCAAAATGCCTCTTTTTGGTACCAATGGATTCAAAATAATGTTTATAATACAGCTGTGCTGTAATAAATGAATTATAATGTGTTTTCACAATTTTATGATCAATAAAGTGTTTTCATGGAAAATTATAAAATGCCTCTTTTTGGTACCGATGGATTTGAAATCATGTTTATAATCCAGCTGTGCTGAAATAAATGAATTATAATGTGTTTCCTGATTTTTATGATCAATAAAGTGTTTTCATGGAAAATGGCTAAATACATAAGACTATAGTCTTATGTCCAAAATGGGTCAAAAGTAGCACCTTTTCCAAAATGCAATTTTTTTGGTACCGATGGATTCAAAATCATGTTTATAATACAGCTGTGGTGAAATAAATGATTTATAATGTGTCCTCACAAATTTATGATCAATAAAGTATTTTGATGAAAAATTATGAAATGCCTTTTTTTGGTGCAGATGGGTAGGAAATCATGTTTATAATCCAGATGTGATGAAATAAATGAATTATAATGTGTTTCACGTTTTTTATGATGAATAAAGTATTTTCATGGAAAATTATAAAATGCCTCTTTTTGGTACAGATGGATAGGAAATCATGTTTATAATACAGCTGTGATGAAATAAATGAATTATAATGTGTTTCGTGATTTTTATGATCCATAATGTGTTTTCATGGAAAATGGCAAAATACATAAGACTATAGTCTTATGTCCAAAACAGGAAAAAAGTTGCACCTATTCCAATTTGCCTGTTTTTGGTACCGATGGTTTCGAAATCATGTTCATAATTCTGCTGTGGTGAAATAAATGAATTATAATGTGTTTTAAGAGTTTTATGATCAATAAAGTGTTTTCAAGTAAAATTTCAAAATGCCTGTTTTTGCCATAGATACATTCGAAATCTTGTTTATAATACAGCTGTGGTGAAATAAATGATTTATCATGTGTTTTTAGAATTTTATGAGTAATAATGTGTTTTCATGGAAAATGGCAAAATACATAAGAGTATAGTCTTATGTCCAAAATGGGTTAAAAGTGGCACCTTTTCCAAAATGCCTTTTTTTGGTACCGATGGATTCAAAATAATGTTTATAATACAGCTGTGCTGTAATAAATGAATTATAATGTGTTTTCACAATTTTATGATCAATAAAGTGTTTTCATGGAAAATTATAAAATGCCTCTTTTTGGTACCGATGGATTCAAAATCATGATTATAATACAGCTATGCTGTAATAAATTAATTATAATGTGTTTTCACAATTTTTATGATCAATAAAGTGCTTTCATGGAAAATTATAAAATGCCTCTTTTTGGTAGAGATGGACAGGAAATCATGTTTATAATACAGCTATGCTGTAATAAATTAATTATAATGTGTTTTCACAATTTTTATGATCAATAATGTGTTTTCATGGAAAATTATAAAATGCCTCTTTTTGGTACAGATGGATTCAAAATCATGTTTATAATACAGCTGTGCTGTAATAAATGCATTATGTGTTTCATGATTTTTATGATCAATAATGTGTTTTCATGGAAAATTATAAAATTCCTCTTTTTGGTACCGATGGATTCAAAATCATGATTATAATACAGCTATGCTGTAATAAATTAATTATAATGTGTTTTCACAATTTTTATGATCAATAAAGTGCTTTCATGGAAAATTATAAAATGCCTCTTTTTGGTAGAGATGGACAGGAAATCATGTTTATAATACAGCTATGCTGTAATAAATTAATTATAATGTGTTTTCACAATTTTTATGATCAATAATGTGTTTTCATGGAAAATTATAAAATGCCTCTTTTTGGTACAGATGGATTGGAAATCATTTTTATAATCCAGCTGTGGTGAAATAAATGAATTATAATGTGTTTCATGATTTTTATGATCAATAATGTGTTTTCATGGAAAATTATAAAATGCCTCTTTTTGGTACCGATGGATTCAAAATCATGATTATAATACAGCTATGCTGTAATAAATTAATTATAATGTGTTTTCATGATTTTTATGATCAATAATGTATTTTCATGGAAAATTATAAAATGCCTCTTTTTGGTACAGATGGATAGGAAATCATGTTTATAATACAGGTATGCTGTAATAAATGAATTATAATGTGTTTCGTGATTTTTATGATCAGTAAAGTGCTTTCATGGAAAATTATAAAATGCCTCTTTTTGGTAGAGATGGATAGGAAATCATGTTTATAATACAGCTATGCTGTAATAAATGAATTATAATGTGTTTCGTGATTTTTATGATCCATAATGTGTTTTCATGGAAAATGGCTAAATACATAAGACTATAGTCTTATGTCCAAAATGGGTCAAAAGTGGCACCTTTTCCAAAATGCAATTTTTTTGTACCGATGGATTCAAAATCATGTTTATAATACAACTGTGCTGTAATAAATGAATTATAATGTGTTTTCACAATTTTATGATCAATAAAGTGTTTTCATGGAAAATTATAAAATGCCTCTTTTTGGTACCGATGGATTTTAAATCATGTTTATAATCCAGCTGTGGTGAAATAAATGAATTATAATGTGTTTCGTGATTTTTATGATCCATAATGTGTTTTCATGGAAAATGGAAAACTTTAAACTTCAAATATATTGAAATAAGATATTTTTTAAAATGTAGAATATTTTTCTTCTTTTCGACAAAAGACTCTAGGCTTCTGTGTTTTACTGTTTTCCAGTGAAATATATTTGTATTCATGAATCTCATCAGACATGTGTCTATTAATTTATTTCAGAGTAGTCATTAACCTAATATTTTCTATATTCCAAATAAATGAAAATATGATTTTTTTTAAAATTCAGAATACCTTTCTCCTTTTGGACAAAAGACTATACGTCTATGTATTTTACTGTTTTCCACTGAAATATATTTTTATTCATGAATCTCATCAGAAATATTTCTGTTCATTTCTTTTCACTGTAGTTGTTAAACTAACATGATTTCTCATCCATTTGAATAAAAACCTGTAGTTTAAAAATGTAAAAATGTTTATTTTCACTTTTTGGACTATAGACTATATGTCTTATGTATTTTATTGTTTTCCATTGAAGTATATATTTTTATTCATGAATCTCATTAGATGTCTTTTCTATTAATTTACTTCACTGTCGTCATGAATCTAATGATTTATAGTCCAAAAAATGGAATAAGAGCTTTTTAAAATATTTGAAACATTTTCTCCTTTTGGACAAAAGACTATAGGCTTATATATTTTACTGTTTTTCCACTGAAATATATTTTTATTCATGAATCTCTTCATACACATTTCAATTCTTTTATTTTCACTGTGGTTGTTAATCTAATATGATTTTATATTCATCTGAATGGAAAAAAGCTTTTTTAATATTTCTGCATTTTTTATTTTTTTGGACATTACCCCACACTGTACACTGAAGTTTTACAGCGAAAAAAATATTCATTTTCAAGCACATTTTTGTTCATTTATTCTACTGTTGTTTTTTAATAAAGATATTTTCTCTGCCATGTGAGCAGAAAACGGAAATGACATTTTTTTTTTTTGCATTTTATTGAAAATATTATCTCTGAATAGAAAATATTTTACAATTTTAACATCATTTCCCTTTTTGTACATAAGACTGTCATCTTAAGCACTTTGCTGTGTTTCAGAAAAATATATTTTTCATCATTAATGTATGTTTTCAAACATTTTTTCTCATTTTGGTGCTTGAATAAATTTGATTTGCCCTTCATCTGAATAAAAAAACTAGTATACTAATATTTTGAATATTTGTGGACATAATATTATAGTCTTATGTACATTGCTGTTTTTGGGTATAACATTTTTTTCCAGAAATGTATTCAAAGAAATCTTTATTTATTTATTTATTTATTTATTTATTTATTTATTTAACCACGTTCATTGGATAAAGATCATTGCTTATCCATCTGAATGACATAAGACTATAGTCCTGTGCGTGACGCTCATGCACTCTGGGGTGATGAGCTGTTTGATTTTGCACCTTTGGCTCCTCTCTCTCCTGGGGCTCCTGCGGGGCCAGGTTTTCCAGGGAACCCTGTGGGGCCTATCTCCCCTTTCACACCAGGCACACCTGTTACACAGAGCACACCTGTTACACACCCAGCACACACCTGTTACACACAGCACACCTGTTACATACCCAGCACACACCTGTTACACACAGCACACCTGTTACACACCCAGCACACACCTGTTACACAGAGCACACACCTGTTACACAGAGCACACCTGTTACATACCCAGCACACACCTGTTACACAGAGCACACCTGTTACACACCCAGCACACACCTGTTACACAGAGCACACCTGTTACACACCCAGCACACACCTGTTACACACTCAGCACACCTGTTACACAGAGCACACCTTTTACACACCCAGCACACACCTGTTACACACCCAGCACACCCTGTTACACAGAGCACACCTTTTACACACCCAGCACACACCTATTACACAGAGCACACCTGTTACACACCCAGCACACACCTGTTACACAGAGCACACCTGTTACACACCCAGCACACACCTGTTACACAGAGCACACCTGTTACACACCCAGCACACACCTGTTACACACCCAGCACACACCTCTTACACAGAGCACACCTGTTACACACTCAGCACACACCTCTTACACAGAGCACACCTGTTACACAGACACACTCAGCACACACCTCTTACACAGAGCACAGCTGTTACACACCCAGCACACACCTGTTACACACTCAGCACACCTGTTACACAGAGCACACCTGTTACACATCCAGGACACACCTGTTACACAGAGCACACACCTGTTACACAGAGCACACCTGTTACACATCCAGGACACACCTGTTACACAGAGCACACACCTGTTACACACCCAGCACACACCTGTTACACACCCAGCACACCTGTTACACAGAGCACACCTGTTACACACCCAGCACACACCTCTTACACACGTAGCACACCTGTTACACACCCAGCACACACCTGTTACACACCCAAAGCACATCAGTCACATACCTAAAAAAAGACCTATTACACACCCAGAGTAGACCTGTTACACACTCAGTCAGGCTCAGCAGCAGAGCTCAGTCAGGCTCAGTCAGGCTCAGCAGCAGAGTTCAGTCAGGCTCAGTCAGGTTCAGCAGCAGAGCTCAGTCAGGTTCAGTCAGGTTCAGTAGCAGAGCTCAGTCAGGCTCAGTCAGGTTCAGCAGCAGAGCTCAGTCAGGCTCAGTCAGGTTCTGTAGCAGAGCTCAGTCAGGCTCAGTCAGGTTCAGCAGCAGAGCTCAGTCAGGTTCAGTAGCAGAGCTCAGTCAGGTTCAGCAGCAGAGCTCAGTCAGGCTCAGTCAGGTTCAGTACCAGAGCTCAGTCAGGTTCAGCAGCAGAGCTCAGTCAGGTTCAGTCAGGTTCAGCAGCACACCTCAGTCAGGTTCAGTAGCAGAGCTCAGTCAGGTTCAGTCAGGTTCAGTAGCAGAGCTCAGTCAGGTTCAGTCAGGCTCAGTCAGGTTCAGCAGCAGAGCTCAGTCAGGTTCAGCAGCAGAGCTCAGTCAGGTTCAGTCAGGTTCAGCAGCACACCTCAGTCAGGCTCAGTCAGGCTCAGTCAGGTTCAGTAGCAGAGCTCAGTCAGGTTCAGTCAGGATCAGTCAGGTTCAGCAGCAGAGCTCAGTCAGGTTCAGTAGCAGAGCTCAGTCAGGTTCTGTAGCAGAGCTCAGTCAGGCTCAGTCAGGTTCAGCAGCAGAGCTCAGTCAGGTTCAGTAGCAGAGCTCAGTCAGGTTCAGTAGCAGAGCTCAGTCAGGTTCAGCAGTGGAGCTCAGTCAGGTTCAGCAGCAGAGCTCAGTCAGGCTCAGTCAGGTTCAGCAGCAGAGCTCAGTCAGGTTCAGCAGTGGAGCTCAGTCAGGCTCAGTCAGGTTCAGTAGCAGAGCTCAGTCAGGTTCAGCAGCAGAGCTCAGTCAGGCTCAGTCAGGTTCAGCAGCAGAGCTCAGTCAGGTTCAGTAGCAGAGCTCAGTCAGGTTCAGTAGCAGAGCTCAGTCAGGTTCAGTAGCAGAGCTCAGTCAGGCTCAGTACCAGAGCTCAGTCAGGCTCATTCAGGTTCAGCAGCAGAGCTCAGTCAGGTTCAGTAGCAGAGCTCAGTCAGGTTCAGTCAGGCTCAGTCAGGTTCAGCAGCAGGGCTCAGTCAGGTTCAGCAGCAGAGCTCAGTCAGGTTCAGTCAGGTTCAGCAGCAGAGTTCAGTCAGGCTCAGTCAGGTTCAGTAGCAGAGCTCAGTCAGGCTCAGTCAGGTTCAGCAGCAGAGCTCAGTCAGGCTCAGTCAGTTCAGCAGCAGAGCTCAGTCAGGCTCAGTCAGGTTCAGTAACAGAGCTCAGTCAGGTTCTGTAGCAGAGCTCAGTCAGCTCAGTAGCAGAGCTCAGTCAGGCTCAGTCAGGTTCAGCAGCAGAGCTCAGTCAGGTTCAGTCAGGTTCAGCAGCAGAGCTCAGTCAGGCTCAGTCAGGTTCAGCAGCAGAGCTCAGTCAGGCTCAGTCAGGTTCAGTAGCAGAGCTCAGTCAGGCTCAGTCAGGTTCAGCAGCAGAGCTCAGTCAGGCTCAGTCAGGTTCAGCAGCAGAGCTCAGTCAGGCTCAGTCAGGTTCAGTAGCAGAGCTCAGTCAGGCTCAGTCAGGTTCAGCAGCAGAGCTCAGTCAGGCTCAGTCAGGTTCAGCAGCAGAGCTCAGTCAGGCTCAGTCAGGTTCAACAGCAGAGCTCAGTCAGGCTCAGTCAGGCTCAGTCAGGTTCAGCAGCAGAGCTCAGCCAGGCTCAGTCAGGCTCAGTCAGGTTCAGCAGCTCAGCCAGGCTCAGTCAGGTTCAGTAGCAGAGTTCAGCAGCAGAGCTCAGCCAGCAGAGAGCTCAGTCAGGTTCAGTCAGGTTCAGTAGCAGAGTTCAGTCAGGTTCAGCAGAGCTGTTACACCAGTCAGTCAGGCTCAGCAGGCAGAGCTCAGCCAGGCTCAGTCAGTCTCATTAACATCACACTGTGTGGGGTAAAGCTTTCATCTGTTCACAGGAGGAATAGACAGAGTTATTTTTGGGATCCCCATCAGAGGGGTCCCCAGAGGGGGTCACTCTCACTCTCTCTCTACCTGGGGGTCCTCTGTCGCCCGGTGGGCCGTGGGGGCCCCGCTCTGGGGGGCAGCATTCGCAGAAGTTGAAGTAGCACTCGTTGTAGTCCAGGGTGTAGTTCTCATGCCCGGCACCAGGGGGCGCTGTGCTGTCTGTGTGGTACTCTGGTAGGAAGTCACTGGGATAGCTGCTGTCTGTGGTGGACAGGAAGTCCGCGGGCTGGGTGACGGTGCGCGTCGTGGTGACGGCGGGCGGGGGCGGGGGCGGCGGGCCAGCGGGCTTTTTGGTGAACTTGTACTTCGGTTTCTGCGTGGTTTTAGCCGACACCTGAGCCGCCATGGACAGGACCGCCAAAACCGCAGCTACCAGGAGCACCGGGCGAAGAGCGGCCGTCTTCATCTTACTGTCAGAGAGACGAGAGCGCGAGGCTTCACCCAGAGGCTGTCACTCAAACGCCACGCTGCCAAAAACATATAATCATAACCATTTTAAAGAAGAATACTGTACTGAATATTGGTTGAAATAAGTTTCCTTTAAAATTGTTAGTAATCTGCAACAGATTTACAGGTGTCTAAAGGGTAAAATTATTTCAAATAATTACTTGGCCAAGGTCAGTTCTGACCCCAAAAAAAGAAAAATGTTTTGTTGGGCAGGGTGGGGGCTGAAATTATAATATGAATTATAATAATTATAATTATAATATCTCTAAAAGACAACTTGAGCATCTGTAGAAACCAAAGAGGAAATTAACTGTGAAACTAATCTAAACAGGAGGGTGTTGTAGTTTAGTTAGGACACTAAGATGAGCACATAGATGAAACAAGCATTACTAGTAAAGTTCATCAGTGCCTGCTGTGTGTAGAGCTGCAGAAGCCTTCTAACTTAAAGACTGCAGGGCGGACATTATGAAGCTGCTATGAAATACCATCACATACTTATAAAATATTGAGGAAACCATCTAAATCTCTATGGTCAAAAGAGAAATATTTACCAGAGATACTTCTCTCTGCATATCTCGGGCAAATAGTTATTTGATTTTAACAGAGTTATTTCATACTTCCACACTTCTCCTCTGAGATGTCCTCACCTAAAGCTCAATCGTGCCGTACAGATATTCAGAACAAGAGACAGGTAACACGATGACCACTCCAGAAAAAAACAGTCTTTCTTCCCAATTTAAATTCATCCTTCCTGGCAGTTTGCATAAAAAAAAACATTAATTTCCAAGTCATCCGCATTGAGAGAGGAAAGCTCTTTGCAGTTTGATGGGTCCAAACCTCCTGGCTTTAAAGTTGGTCTCTGGTGTAAGAGGGTTTGCGTTGGCCAGAAAGGCTTGATGAATTAATCGGATCTGTCTCAACGCATGCCATTTCTCAGCTTTTAACTTCTCAAATTCAATACAGTCAAAGAAATTGCAGCCAAACACCAGACCCTAAACAGATTTAACACTCTCAGTACTTACCCTGTGAAGGAACAGTTCATGAGCGATCATGCACCCATGCCCAAATGGTACCTTGGAGAGCTCAGAAGCTTCCAGATCCATCCCTCTGAGTTTGCCCCATCGCCCCACTGCAGCAGAGCCCCGGCCAATCACAGCGCAGCAGGCACACAGGGGTGCTTTTTATAAACCCGAGGACATGCAAATGTTTGGTGGTGGGAGTTTGGGGGGGCGCGGGTCGCAGATTTTGGGAGGAAGGAGAACCGGTGGGGGCCGTATCTTTACCCCCCTTGTGCTGGGGGCCTTTGTGACACAGGACACCGGCCTCTCGACTGTTCCCCTCCATAAAAGGGCCTGGCAGGTGGGGTGATACCGGCCAGTCACCTGATATGGGAGGAATTCCTGCTTTACCCACGCTGCACTTGGGCAGGGGGATTAAAGGCAGTCCCAGGAGGGGGGGGGGGGTGGGGGGGTCAGGGTGTAATGCATGCTGGGATATGGAGCCAGACCACAGTCTACCTGCCACAGGTGAGCGAGTGCAGACGACCCTCCTCAGAGAGGAGGGGTTTCACCTGCTGCGCACCAAAATCCTCTCACAAGACCTGCACCTCCATCCCCTATGGAGAGCCCTTCATTAAGCACTTTAATTATTCATTCATTCATTCATTCATTGCATTTAAATAGCACTTTTTCGAATTTCCGAACGCTCAAAGTGCTTTAGAGTGATGAGGGGAACTCACCTCACCCCCCACCAATGTGTAGCACCCACCTGGGTGATGCACGGCAGCCATTTTGCACCAGAAAGCTCACCACACATTAGCAAGGTGGAGAGGGAGAGAACATTTTTTAGCCAATTAAATCAGGGGATGATTTTGGTGGCAGGTTTGTGAGAGTCAGATCTGGGATTTAGCCAGGACACCTATTATTATTATTATTATTATTACACAGTAATCTTCATTATGAAGATTATGATGATTCATCATGGGTGGCAGTGTAGCACAGTGAGTTAGAAACTGGGCTTGTAACTAAAAGGTCATAGGTTCGATTCCTGGGTAAGACACTGCCGTTGTACCCTTGAGCAAGGTACTTAATCTGCATTGTTTCAGTATATATCCAGCTGTATAAATGGATACAATGTAAAATGCTATGTAAAAGTTGTGTAAGTCACTCTGGATAAGAGTCTGATCACATCCTGCAGTGACATTCTCAGTCACCCGAGGAAGAGTCACTCTTCTATTTTTCCTTACATATTGCACTAATGCACAGGCATCACAGTCATTCAATGTGACTTTTAATCACAATGTCTGACCCTGTTTACTGAAGTCTTTCTCATAGATCTAAATGCAGATGCCACTTTAGTCACTGTTCCTATTGAAACACTATTTGAGCAGCTCTGAAGCCCCAATAATGAACCCTCTTTCAAAGTCACTTAGATTGTTTCCTCTTGCCATCTTGATCCAAAATCGAGGTCAACTGGGCCTGCTTAGCATTTTTATACATGCCACAGAACATGATAGGATGTTAATTTCTTAATTGTATCATGCAGTACATCTCTATGGAAGCATCTGCATTTGTTATGTTTCTCAACTCATTTATTCAGGTTTTTCCTTTAATTTGAAACTTCTGTTTGAAATCTCAAATCATACAGCCTGAAAAGATTATGCTTTATGTCTTTCCTCACATCAGGAACCAATTTATTCATCCTTTGTACATATTCAAGAGCTAATAGATCATTTTTGCAGAGTGAAACTGCACACAATACTGTGTGCAATAAAGTGTGGACTGATAAAAGCATGGTATTAACATCAATATAGCTTCCTACATACTGTGTATACCCAGGCGCAGGTATACTCTGTAGCAGGTATAAACTGAAGCAGGTGTACTCTGGAGCAGGTGTAGATGTACCCTGTAGCAGGTATACCGTGGGGGTATACCAGGTGTACCCTGTCGCAGGTATACCCTGGGGGTATACCAGGTGTACCCTGTCGCAGGTGTACCCTGCAGGTATACCAGTGGTACCCTGTAGCAGGTATACACTGGGGGTATACCAGGTGTACCCTGTCGCAGGTGTACCCTGCAGGTATACCAGGTGTACCCTGTCGCAGGTGTACCCTGCAGGTATACCAGGTGTAACTCTAAGCTCCTCTTCCTGCCCTACAGTGACCATGCTTTTCAGATGCTATCACTGCCTTCTACTTGGCTTTTATCCAAGAAAGCTTTTGCCTAAAGAGCAATGAAAATATCACTCAATCAGCGTGTGCTGTAGGTAATCCATGCAACGGAGAAGGAGAAAATGCCCTCCCACTGAGCTACTCAACATACCTCAGAGCCAATGACATCCAGCCTTCCACACTGAGCTACTCATCACAGCCAATGACATCCAGCCTTCCACACTGAGCTACTCAACATACCTTCACAGCCAATGACATCCAGCCTTCCACATTGAGCTACTCATCACAGCCAATGACATCCAGCCTTCCACACTGAGCTACTCATCACAGCCAATGACATCCAGCCTTCCCTACTGAGCTACTCATCACAGCCAATGATATCCAGCCTCCCACACTGAGCTACTCAACATACCTTCACAGCCAATGACATCCAGCCTTCCACACTGAGCTACTCAACATACCTTCACAGCCAATGACATCCAGCCTTCCACACTGAGCTACTCATCACAGCCAATGACATCCAGCCTTCCACACTGAGCTACTCATCACAGCCAATGACATCCAGCCTTCCACACTGAGCTACTCATCACAGCCAATGATATCCAGCCTTCCACACTGAGCTACTCAACATACCTTCACAGCCAATGACATCCAGCCTTCCACACTGAGCTACTCATCACAGCCAATGACATCCAGCCTTCCACACTGAGCTACTCATCACAGCCAATGACATCCAGCCTTCCACACTGAGCTACTCATCATACCATCACAGCCAATGACATCCAGCCTTCCACACTGAGCTACCCATCACAGCCAATGACATCCAGCCTTCCACACTGAGCTACTCATCACAGCCAATGATATCCAGCCTTCCACACTGAGCTACTCATCACAGTCAATGACATCCAGCCTTCCACACTGAGCTACTCATCACAGCCAATGACATCCAGCCTTCCACACTGAGCTACTCATCTCAGCCAATGACATCCAGCCTTCCACACTGAGCTACTCATCTCAGCCAATGACATCCAGCCTTCCACACTCAGCTACTCAACATACCATCACAGCCAATGACATTCAGCCCTCCACACTGAGCTACTCATCACAACCAATGGCATTCAGCCTTCCACACTGAGCTACTCATCACAGCCAATGACAAATACTCAACACCAGCATGTTCCCCAACATGCCAAGCAATGCAAAGACGTGTTAATATGCAAGGTTCCAGGTATCCAGGGGTAACATTCAAGGCATCATATTATTTGTTTGGAACCTTTTTCTAATTTTTTTTTCACTAACAATGATCGGATCAGACAGAATGGAATGCACACACAGAATTCCATCTGAAGCAGCATTATGCCACTGAAGGAAAACAGAGATGAGATTAATCCAGCATTGCGAAACATTGGAAATGTCAAACAGCCAATCACAGTGAAGAACAGCCAAAAATAAAAAGGAGAAACAAGTCTAGAGAAAGAGGGGAGAGAAAAAGAGGAGAGCGGGAAGACATGAGAGGGACAGAGCAACAGGGGAATGATGGAGAGTAAGGGAGAGAGAGAGAAGGAGAGTAAGTGATAGAGAGAAAGAGAGAGGGAGCTTTGTCTACGCCTGAACAATCAAGGGTGTCACTCGATCCCCTAAGTGCGCTCCCTAATTCTCCCTAATCGCACGGGGTCAAAAAAGCAGAAACTCCATCCTCACTGGGCAGCCGCGGTTTCATTTGAAGCAGAGCAGCATTCTGAAGGTCTGATCTGAAGCAGAGCAGCATTCTGAAGGTCTGATCTGAAGCAGAGCAGCACTTTGCAGGTCTGATCTGAAGCAGAGCAGCAATCTGAAGGTCTTATCTAAAGCAGAGCAGCATTCTGCAGGTCTTATCTGAAGCAGAGCAGCACTCTGAAGGTCTTATCTGAAGCAGAGCAGCACTCTGAAGGTCTGATCTGAAGCAGAGCAGCAATCTGAAGGTCTTATCTAAAGCAGAGCAGCATTCTGAAGGTCTTATCTGAAGCAGAGCAGCACTCTGAAGGTCTTATCTGAAGCAGAGCAGCACTCTGAAGGTCTGATCTGAAGCAGAGCAGCATTTTGAAGGTCTGATCTGAAGCAGAGCAGCACTCTGAAGGTCTTATCTGAAGCAGAGCAGCACTCTGAAGGTCTGATCTGAAGCAGAGCAGCATTTTGAAGGTCTGATCTGAAGCAGAGCAGCACTCTGAATGTCTTATCTGAAGCAGAGCAGCACTCTGAAGGTCTTATCTGAAGCAGAGCAGCACTCTGAAGGTCTGATCTGAAGCAGAGCAGCATTATGAAGGTCTGATCTGAAGCAGAGCAGCATTCTGCAGGTCTGATCTGAAGCAGAGCAGCACTCTGAAGGTCTTATCTGAAGCAGAGCAGCACTCTGCAGGTCTGATCTGAAGCAGAGCAGCATTCTGCAGGTCTGATCTGAAGCAGAGCAGCACTCTGCAGGTCTGATCTGAAGCAGAGCAGCATTCTGCAGGTCTGATCTGAAGCAGAGCAGCACTCTGCAGGTCCGATCTGAAGCAGAGCAGCACTCTGCAGGTGTGATCTGAAGCAGAGCAGCATTCTGAAGGTCTGATCTGAAGCAGAGCAGCACTCTGAAGGTCCAGCATGAAGTGTGAGCTTTGAACCTTCAACGCATCACACAGAAAATGATGGACAACACTCGCAGCACATATTTCTCTCTGTTTCCCTCTCTCTCTCTTTCTGCTCCCAGAAGAGCGTACTATAGAACATAATGACTCCATTTCCCAGCCATAATTTCTTGAACTACTTTACCTATCATTGAAAGCAAGAAAACACAAGACCCAGAGTGAAATAAGGAGCTATTTATATACTGACAACGAGAAGCAGATCAATGAGGTTTCTTACTTAAATTTAACACAACACAACACAACACAACACAACACAACACAACACAACACAACATAACATAACATAACCAGCTTTCCTATGTATGTATTTCTATGTAAAACTGTGGCCGTTACATACAAATGATATAATGATCTACACAGTTTAGGAAAAGGCACCAGCTCAGCGGATTATATATAACATTAATTTTGAAAATTAAGTAAGTCACGTTTTAACTGCTCAGTTGAAATGTGTCAATGTTTGGGTCAACAGACATAAAAGCATTATAGCCCAAATCCCACGGGTCCCATCGGCAGCAGACTGAGTCATTCATTTACCTGCAGGGGTTTCGGCAGGTGAGTCGCCCCCCGTCCCGGTGCTGTAGGTCCCCTGCTCCAGGAGGAAATGCTTCGGGTGATCAGCGCACCGATAAGACAGCTGCTGCTGCTGATTGGTCGATGTGTGGCATTAAAGAAGCTGCATGTGGGAGGCGGGACCACCCTGTTCCCTCTCGAGCGTCCCGGGGTCATCGATAAGGAGGTCCCAAGCGGAATGAGGGCGAACCCCACCCCCACACCCCCCACCCCCCGAAACCTGACACAGTCCTGTGAGCATTGTAATGCTCGTTCTCCATTTACCCCGCTGAGTCTCCCTCTCTCTATACCCCCCTCGCTCTCCCCCGCCCTCTCTCTCTCTCCCCTCCTGCTCACTCTCAGTGCCTCTCTCTCTCGCTCTCTCTCCCTCCCTCTCACTCACTTTCAGTGCCTCTCTCTCTTGCTCTCTTCCTCCCTCTCACTCACTCTCAGTGCCTCTCTCTCTCGCTCTCTCTCTCCCCTCCTGCTCACTCTCAGTGCCTCTCTCTCTCGCTCTCTCTCTCTCCCCCTCCACTCACTCTCAGTGCCTCTCTCTCTCGCTCTCTCTCTCCCCCTCTCCTGCTCACTCTCAGTGCCTCTCTCTCTTGCTCTCTTCTCCCTCTCTCTCTCTCTCCTCTCCTGCCAGTGCTCACTCTCAGTGCCTCTCTCTCTTGCTCTCTCCCTCCCTCTCACTCACTTTCAGTGCCTCTCTCTCTTGCTCTCTCCCTCCCTCTCTCTCTCTCTCCCCCTCCTGCTCACTCTCAGTGCCTCTCTCTCTTGCTCTTTCCCTCCCTCTCTCTCTCTCCCCCTCCTGCTCACTCTCAGTGCCTCTCTCTCTCTCTCTCTCTCTCCCCCTCCTGCTCACTCTCAGTGCCTCTCTCTCTCTCTCCCCTCCTGCTCACTTTCAGTGCCTCTCTCTCTTGCTCTCTCCCTCCCTCTCACTCACTTTCAGTGCCTCTCTCTCTTGCTCTCTTCCTCCCTCTCTCTCTCTCTCCCCCTCCTGCTCACTCTCAGTGCCTCTCTCTCTTGCTCTTTCCCTCCCTCTCTCTCCCCCCCCTCCTGCTCACTCTCAGTGCCCTTCTCTATCGCTCTCTCTCTCTCAATTCAATTAAAAAACACTTTATTGGCATGACTTACTTCAGTACATGTTGCCAAAGCTTTACAAAACACACAATGTGCATAAGGTACAGTGTAATGTCATCAGTTATGAAAATCTCTCTCTGTGTGCCACTTTTCCTCTCTTTCTCCCTGTCTATCTCTGCTTTAAATGCCATCATTTGTTTACCTGTGGACCTTTGATTCGGTCCGTTGAAACCTTGCAGCTTTGATGAGAACTTCCCTGTTTTTCTCTCAGGTGAGCCAGGAGGCAAAAGGACACCTGTGCGGGCGCATACTGTGACCCCTCAGAATGGGGCCGTGAGAGACTGGTGTGACCCCAATTGTTAAGAAATTATAATGAATCGTCATTTGTTGTTTTATTAATGTTGTTCTTAAGTTTGTGTATTTGCATGTACTTGTTAGGTGTTTTTTTTAAATAATTGCTGACATTACATTACGTTACGTTACGTACATTGTAATGTGTTTTGTAAAGATTTGGCAACACGTACTGAAATAAGTCATGGCAATAAAGCATTTTGAATTGAATTGAATTAACTGGTGTGGTCACACGGCACTAACACTAGTACACCACTAGATGGCAGACTTGCGCAGTAAATTACCTGGCCTCTAATCTCTCGATCATTTTAACGAATTGAGCGATCGAAAAGTACAAAACTCAACTGTTTAAAATGCAAAGACAATTAAAGACAGTTCACGGCAGTGATTTTAAAAAAATTTTATTTAGTAAAAGCATTCAGTAGCACCCATGTGTGTTCACTGGGCAAATACCATACGGTTGGAGGTTTCATGAGAAGTAAAACACATTTAATAGATTCTGTCACTTGGGGCCAAACCATTATGGATTTTTAAGCATTCTGTGATTAATATGGAGCTCTCCAGCACCATCACATTGGGGTAGGACTGGTACCTAAAGCAGATTATTGCCCTGATAGTGAATATAGATGCCAGATTTCATCGTTTTAGGTCAAACCATTATGGATTTACTGGCATTTTTGTGATAACCATGCCCACTGAAAGTTAATTGGCTCTTCATTAAGCTGTCCCTTGTGAAAAAGTAATACTACAGTTGGTCATAGATGCACCACACAGAATTTCCTGTGAACCGGTCAACATTTGTAGGAGAATAAACACTTAAAGTGCTTTTAAGGAAACGCAGAATCCAATACAGCAGCAATTATTGGTCCTAGAGGCAATGTTACAGGGACCCGCATATCACATCTTATTCCAAAATGGCATTAGGCAGAGGGCTGGGCTTCCTAGTGTTAAAATTTTGTTGTGTGCACTACAGTGCCATTGTGTGGCTGAACTGTGTCATATTTTAACTGAATCAAGACTCAGCCTTCCAAACAAGCCAGTCAGATTTGGTAAGCCTGATCAATATCAGCTATATGTAATTAAAAATAAAGAATCCTGATATAAAAACAAAAAGGTTCCAGTACCTGTGGCTTAGCCTTAATGTCATAAGGTGCACTTAGGCTTTGCCTTAATGTCATACGGTACACTTAGGCTTTGCCTTAATGTCATACGGTGCACTTAGGCTTTGCCTTAATGTCATACAGTTCCCTCCCCAGCAGGGGGAGGAACAGAAGGGTCACTGCATGACTCATATCCTTTATGACCTGAAGAAGAAAAAAAGTTTTCTTTGTGTGTGCAACAATTTTGCCTGCAATTTAACTGTCACCTGTAACCTACTCAACCCATTTGATTATTACCTATGATAGATCCCCTTATTGCATTATATCCCTCTGCAGCCGGGTTCCTCCCGAGGTTTCTTCCCAGTGGGGGGTTGTTTTACCTCACTGCTCGCTTTTTGGGGGTTCGGGCCTGGTTTTTGCTCCTCTCCTTCTGTTACTCTGTAAAGCATCTTTGTGACAGTTGTCAATAAAGAGCGCAATACAAATAAAATGCAATTGATTCCATTTGAACTCTAATTCATAATCAACAAACATTAATAAAAATGTTTTTTAAAATCTTTTTTCTTCTTATTAAAAGGCAACTAACATAGGCCTGGGCGCACTGATAACAGCGTGAGCTGAATAAGGATACTTGCTATTTGTCCTCGGTTCATTTACTCATTTACTTATTTTGCAGTGTGTGGGCAGCATTTTTTTTCTAACATACATACATACCGATACGCAGATAAACCAGAGAAACCCAAGGAAACGGGGGGCGGGGCTTACAGCGCCACAGCAACAGCGTCAGTGCCTCAGCCCTCCAGGCTGCATTTCTCCGTGTTGTCGTTGGCAAGTATCCAAACATCAAACCCGTTCAGTCTATCTAATCAACGTGAATATCACAGGCTATCGCTGCATATCGCTGGATATCACAGAAATAGGTAAAACGCCCGTTGCCTTATCAGACAGGGCCGGATTTATTTGCTCATATGAGCTGTAATAATCAACCTGAACCCCTTTCGTCAACATTCTCTGCGTTACAGTAGATATGCGCTGAATTCTCATTGGCCGTACTAAACTGCCACGCATCCACAGATAGGTGCTGTACTCTCATTGGCCGTACTGCATTAGAGCACATATACAGGTATGTAGTAATTCGACCAGAAATGTGACTCTGCACGTCGAAAAAAACCTTTGCCAGTTTCATCCAGTGGAAAAAGAAAAGAAAAAAAGCCAAACTCAGTTCACTAGAGGCGTTATTTAATACTGAATATCCAAATACTCAGATTCCTCAGTACGTGACTGTACACACATGGGCTGACTTTCCTGCATGGCCCAAACATGCAAGGAAACACAAACTTGTGTGACATTTGGTTATACACCCATACATTATTATTATTATTATTATTATTATTATTATTATTATATTATTATAACTGTAGAACCCAGCTTTGTGATGCACAGCAGGTATTTCATACCATAATACTGTACGTGACAAGTGAGCTGAAGTGGATAGAGAACGCAATACCAACCACCACATTCATCATCGTACACCTACAAATAATAACCAATAATTCCCATCAATAATAATCTGCATCATACATTATGGATTATATGCTGCTGCTGCAGTCAGCGCAGTCGCAGTGGATCGCCCTGTACCACCGCCATTCCCGTAAACAAGTGTGGCTGGGCTGCTCGACCAGCATGCTCTAAAGAGTGAGAATGTAATACTGTGTTATGAATGCGTCTGTGCGTGTGTGTGTGTGTGTGTACATGAGTATCAACGTGCAGAAGCCGCTCGCCTGGCAGAGCCGTCGGTCCTGTTTTTGACGCTGGAGCTGTTGACCAGTGTACCGTGTGACGAACTGCTGAAATACTGACGCATACAACGGAACTGCCGTCGCGCGGCACCTGCACCGCTGCACATCCGCACAGAGGCAGCCCCTCGACAGCGTTTACAAAGCCACACACCCGGGCGAATCCCGTCATGCGTCACACTGTAAAAGACATCACGATCTCTGCCCCTCGTCTATCCTGTTCTGTACGAAATGCGTGGGGCATTACGAACAATTCGGGGTCGTCATACGTTTACACACGGTTTTTTGGCAGGCCAGTGTGTACCTTTACCAGACTTATTATGAGACGCGCACGTGGAACCCAATCCCAAGGACAGCCCTACAAAATGCCCAATGCGGCAAGCCCACAGTGTTAAATGACATCGCTACGCTGCGAAAACGCTCTATAGCCCAACGCAACACTTCGGGATAGCGTAACAGACATTCACACAATAGATGAATGGGCGACTTTTTATTTCTACATAATCTAGGAAACCGTGTAAAAAAAACTGCAATAATTATTTTCCCAAAGTGTTCTAAACATGTCCTGTTCCGATGCGTGTTTTTCACCAGCAGTATCCAATCACATTCAGTTAGCTTATGGCATACCTAAACAAACAGTCGTCTTGCTGTAAATAGTATATAATGTGTTTGCTTTAAGATGTGATCCACCTTCGGTCGCCGTTACAATGAATGTCTTCCGCACCGTTGCTGGGCACGGCACACGGATGACGGAGAATCTGGGGCTTTCCTCCGTTTCAGTAAGGGATCTTCTGATCTGAGCAGCCCGTCACCACCGAGCTCGCGTGGAGGTATTTCAACAAGTAAGGCATTTTTGTCTGTTTATATAGGGTAGGGGACAGTACGTCACGACCTGTTCCACGACAAGGCATCACGAAGATGTAAGTCTAGATAGATGTTACAGAGAGCAAAAGTTCCTGGAAAGCATCTAATTCGTCAGCGTTCTTTCTCTGCGGCAAACGCCAGTGGTGTTTTGTCGGGTGTCGACTGAATAAATACACGGTTTTAGATACTTTGCGCGCAGTATAATGTTATAGCGGCAGAATGTTGCGCTCAGCCTGCTGTTCCCATTAGCTCTTGCGCTGGACTATCCATCCGTGGTACAGGTGAGTGTAAACAGGCGTGGTGGGTGTGGTATAATGCGAGAAAAGGGAGAAAGCGAATATGACCTGGCGTTGAGCGAACTGGTCGGACTACTTTTCGTTTACACAAAGCAGCGGGCCACTACTGGGACGCAGTCCATTGTCTCCAGGGTCCCGTAATAAACTTTGACCAACATAACTGCGGCACCGCAGTGCGCGCGCTGTCGCCGGCTGTTCTCGAGGTGAGTACTGCTTTTCATCGCGATCGCCGCTTCGGAAAGGTTTCCCACGCTGGCTTTTGACTGCAGGGATCCTTGCACCGCTACAATATCTCATTAGCGCATCCTCCTCAGGGCTTCTCTCCATCTGAAGTTAAATCTGCGGGCTGTGCTAAATTTTAGGCTAAACGAATCAGAAGGCGGGATAGTAAATATTGAAAACGCAGCGGTTCGAGAAGCAGACTAAATTCACATTATCATTTGAATTGTTTTATGGAACTATAATCGCTTTGAGGTTATTATAGCCATGCGATTAAACGGCATGCCAGAGGTGGTTTTAACAAGACATTGTAGTATCAGGAACTTGGGTTTAATATTCATGACACCTGAAATCGTCTGCGTGAACTGAAATGTTTTCGTTGCGGTGCGGCACGGTTTAACGGCTTCGCACGGTTCACGAGCCTTTTTTTAATCGTTTGGTGACAGTTTTGGAAACATAACGTGGGCTAACATCACTCGGACTAACATTATCGTAAACACTGCGCTATCATTTTCACAAATCCATCTGGCATATTAACCTTTAAACTGCCGTTTTTCTCTAGGTGGAGGAGTTCCACACAAACAGTTGTGCCAAGCTGTGCTCCATAAGCGCCAGGCTCGTGTCAGACTGATTGACAGTACCGTTGCGCTCGGAAACCATCGATCATAACCAGTCATAGTGATGGAGGTTGAATCCGTGAGCATTTTTAAGTGTCTCTTGGCTCTAGTCCGGGATTGTTTGTATGGCAGAAGGAACGTTTCTGAATATCCTGAAATTACATTCACATGTACAGACGACTTAATTAGGTTCACTTTAGAATCGATTGAACGGCATTTGGAGCGGAAGGTGTGAGCGGCATTTGGAGCTGGCGGGGTGAGCCTGTCTTTTCGCGGGCAGTTTGCTGACTCACCGAATCTTTGGTGGTGGAAAGTGTTTGAAAATAAAGGTGAGGGCTGGACTGCGCTCTGTGCTGCATAGTGTCCTCTGGCCAACACTTGCTCAGCCAGTCCAGCATCTCCTCAGATGCAGGGAGCTTTATGTGTGTGTGTGTATGTGTGAGAGAGAGAGAGAGCATGGGTGTGTGCATGTGTGTGTGTGTGTGTGTGTGAGCATGTGAGTGTATGTGAGCGTGTGTGAGTGTGTGTGTGTGAGCATGGGTGCGTGTGTGAGCGTGTGAGTGTATGTGAGCGTGGGTATGTGTGTGTGAGTTTGTGAGCGTATGTGAGCTGGGTATGTGTGTGTGAGTTTGTGAGCGTATGTGAGCATGGGTATGTGTGTGTGAGCGTGTGAGTGTATGTGTGTGTGAGTTTGTGAGTGTATGTGAGCATGGGTATGTGTGTGTGAGTTTGTGAGCGTATGTGAGCATGGGTATGTGTGTGTGAGCGTGTGAGTGTATGTGTGTGTGAGTTTGTGAGTGTATGTGAGCATGGGTATGTGTGTGTGAGTGTGTGAGTGTATGTGAGCGTGGGTATGTGTGTGTGTGTGTGTGTGTGTGTGTGCGTGTTCATGCGTGCGTTGATGTGTATGCGTGTGTGTCCCTCTTATAAAGCAGAGTGAATTCATGGCGGTATGGTGGTGTTGGGCTGCAGTCAGCAGTAGGGCTGGATCGTAAGTGCGGTATGGTGTTGGGCTGGGCTGCAGTCAGCAGTAGGGCTGGGTCGTATGCTGGTGTTGGGCTGCAGTCAGCAGTAGGCTGGATCGTATGCTGTGTTGGGCTGCAGTCAGCAGTAGGGCTGGATCGTATGCTGGTGTTGGGCTGCAGTCAGCAGTAGGGCTGGATCGTATGCTGGTGTTGGGCTGCAGTCAGCAGTAGGGCTGGATCGTATGCTGGTGTTGGGCTGCAGTCAGCAGTAGGGCTGGATCGTATGCTGGTGTTGGGCTGCAGTCAGCAGTAGGGCTGGATCGTATGCTGGTGTTGGGCTGCAGTCAGCAGTAGGGCTGGATCGTATGCTGGTGTTTGGCTGCAGTCAGCAGTAGTCTGGTGTTGGGCTGCAGTCAGCAGTAGGGCTGGATCGTATGCTGGTGTTGGGCTGCAGTCAGCAGTAGGGCTGGATCGTATGCTGGTGTTGGGCTGCAGTCAGCAGTAGGGCTGGATCGTATGCTGGTGTTGGGCTGCAGTCAGCAGTAGGGCTGGATCGTATGCTGGTGTTGGTCTGCTGGTAGGGCTGGGATGGTATGGGTTGGGCTGCAGTCAGCAGTAGGGCTGGATCGTATGCTGGTGTTGGGCTGCAGTCAGCAGTAGGGCTGGATCGTATGCTGGTGTTGGGCTGCAGTCAGCAGTAGGGCTGGATCGTATGCTGGTGTTGGGCTGCAGTCAGCAGTAGGGCTGGATCGTATGCTGGTGTTGGGCTGCAGTCAGCAGTAGGGCTGGATCGTATGCTGGTGTTGGGCTGCAGTCAGCAGTAGGGCTGGATCGTATGCTGGTGTTGGGCTGCAGTCAGCAGCAGGGCTGGATCGTATGCTGGTGTTGGGCTGCAGTCAGCAGTAGGGCTGGATCGTATGCTGGTGTTGGGCTGCAGTCAGCAGTAGGGCTGGATCGTATGCTGGTGTTGGGCTGCAGTCAGCAGTAGGGCTGGATCGTATGCTGGTGTTGGGCTGCAGTCAGCAGTAGGGCTGGATCGTATGCTGGTGTTGGGCTGCAGTCAGCAGTAGGGCTGGATCGTATGCTGGTGTTGGGCTGCAGTCAGCAGTAGGGCTGGATCGTATGCTGGTGTTGGGCTGCAGTCAGCAGTAGGGCTGGATCGTATGCTGGTGTTGGGCTGCAGTCAGCAGTAGGGCTGGATCGTATGCTGGTGTTATTCGGTTTCCTTCCTCATTCTCAAAGAACACTCACTGAGAAGGGGCCGTTATTTACCAAGTGTGTGTGCGTGCCCCCCCCCCCCCCAGCCTCCCCTCCACCCTGCAGTAAGTGTCTGAGTGCCCCTGGGGGGCCACATTCCTGCAGTATGTGTATAACTGCCCGCCCCCCCACCCCCTCGGGAAATTATAGCTGTGCACTCTGGAGGAGGATTTATTAATAAACATCTTTCTAAACAGGTTTTTATTTTTTATTTTTAATTTTATTCTGGGGTTTCTGTTATTTTTTGCTTGAAACTTTTTACTTTGAAACTACTCAGGTTGACATTATTGGTGCTCTCCTGAGCTGAACTGAACATCACAGCAACACATACTGCACACCACATTAACACAGACTGAACACCCCCCCAGAGCTCCTCCCTTTGGCATGTGCCTGTGTTGGAGCTGTGGGCTATGTTTTCACTGTCTGGTTTGTTGTATTTGTTTTACACCTACAACTCCTCACATGTGCACATTCAGGAGTATCCATGCATCTGCACACACTACTGACAGTACTGACTGCCCCACTCCACTCTGTTTATGTCTACACTTCGCTAATAAATTAATTTGCTATAATATTTGGCAACATTCAACGTGTGGTCTCCCTCCTTTTGCCATGGCTTACGAGCCGGCCATGACACCATATTAACACATACTGAACACCACATTAACACATACTGAACGCCACATTAACACATACTGCACACCACATTAACACATACTGCACACCACATCAACACATAATGGACACCACATTAACACATACTGACTACCACATTAGCACATACTGAACACCACATCAACACATACTGCACACCACATTAACACATAATGGACACCATATTATTAACACATACTGCACACCACATTAACACATACTGAACACCACATTAACACATACTGAACACCACATTAACACAATGCACACCACATTAGCACATACTGCACACCACATCAACACATAAAGCACACCACAACACCCACAACACATAATGCACACCACACCACATTATTAACATTAACACATACTGAACACCACATTAACACATACTGCACACCACATTAACACATAATGCACACCACATTAGCACATACTGAACACCACATTAACACATACTGCACACCACATCAACACATACTGCACACCACATCAACACAAAGCACACCACATTAACACATAATGGACACCACATTAACACAACACACCACATAACACATAATGACACCACATTAACACATACTGCACACCACATCAACACTGCACACCAAATGCACACCACATTAACACATACTGAACACCACATTAACACATACTGAACACCACATTAACACAGACTGAACACCACATTAACACATACTGCACACCACATCAACACATAATGCACACCACATTAACACATACTGCGCACCACATCAACACATAATGGACACCACATTAACACATAATGGACACCACATTAACACATACTGAACACCACATTAACACATACTGCACACCACATTAACACATACTGAACACCACATTAACACATACTGCACACCAAATCAACACCACACCACATTAACACATAATGGACACCACATTAACACATACTGAACACCACATTAACACATACTGCACACCACATTAACACATACTGAACACCACATTAACACATACTGCACACCACATCAACACAAAGCACACCACATTAACACATACTGACACACCACATTAACACATACTGCACACCACATCAACACATAAAGCACACCACATTACCACATAATGGACACCACATTAACACATACTGCACACCACATTAACACAACGCACACCAAATCAACACAATGCACACCACATTAACACATAATGGACACCACATTAACACATACTGCACACCACATTAACACATACTGCACACCACATTAACACAGACTGAACACCACACATACTGAACACACATATGTACACACATTAGCACATACTGCACACCACATTAACACATAACACATGCACACCACATTGCACACATAATAACAGACTGAACACACATTAACATACTGCACACCACATTAACACATACTGCACACCACATCAACACATACTGCACACCAAATCAACACAAAGCACACCACATTAACACATAATGGACACCACATTAACACATACTGAACACCACATTAACACATAATGGACACCACATTAACACATACTGCACACCACATCAACACATAAAGCACACCACATTACCACATACTGCCCACATTAACCATACTGCACCACACATTAACACAAATTGACTGCACACCAAATCAACACAATGCACACCACATTAACACATAATGGACACCACATTAACACATACTGCACACCACATTAACACAGACTGAACACCACATTAACACATACTGAACACCACATTAACACATATTGTACACCACATTAGCACATACTGCACACCAAATCAACACAAAGCACACCACATTAACACATAATGGACACCACATCAACACATACTGCACACCATATTAACAGACTGAACACCACATTATCACATACTGCACACCACATTAATACATACTGCACAGCACATTAACACATATTGCACACCACATTAATATATCCTGCACACCACATTAACACATAAAGCACATCACAGCTGTAATCATGTACAGTAATTTAGTGAGGTGAGGCTGAAGTACTCATATATTGAGCTTTTTTATCTTTGCAAGTGACATAAAAGTCCAGTTTAATCTGAAGGCCTTTACGCTTGCCATTATCCATCCAACCAAAACAGGGCAAGTTCCTGTTTTTGGCGCTGAGCGTCTTACTGGAGGCTGCCTGAGGTTAACGCATGGCCTTCAGCGAAAACAAGGACTTACCTTGAGTTTAATTTCACCTCTCTGTGAAGCATTACAATCAATATCAATATCACTTCCAAAACATGAATTAGAGTTTGGAAGGTGCACCACCAGCCAGGAGACTTAGGACAGCATGTTCACTTGGCACCATTATGCACTGTTTAGATTCTGCGTTGACTCAGTTCTGTGTATGTGTGTGTGTGTCTGTCTGTGTGTGTGTGTGTCTGTGTGTGTGTGTGCATGTGTGTGTGTGCGTGCGTGCGACTCCCGCCACCAGTGTGACAGAAAGTTCCGGAATGGATGTGAAGAACCTGAAGGAGTACCTGTGCTGGCTGTACTACCAGTACCTGCTCATCACGGGGATCTACGTCCTGGAGCCCTGGGAGCAGTCCATCTTCAACACGGTCTTCTTCACCATGGTCGCCATGGTGATCTACACGTCCTACGTCTTCGTGCCCATCCACGTGCGCCTGGCGCTGGAGTTCTTCTCGGGGCTGTGTGGGGGGCAGGAAGAGAGCACGGTGGCCCTCATGAACTAACGGGGGCGTGTCCCTGGGGGGGGGGGTTCCTCGGGGGGGGGGGGGGTCCCCAGGGGGGGGGGGGGGCTCCCCAGCACATCTCCAACAACACAGCGGCCGGTTCTACATCAACAGAAATATCGATGAGCTTAAGAAGAAAGGTGGGGGGAAAACACAGAATTTTTTGAGGACGTCACAGCCAATCGCATTAGAGGTCACAGTGATGTCACTCTGCTTACTTGTTTGCTGTTTATCAATCATCAATTCTCATCGCTTGATGTGCTTGATGTTCACAACCTGTCAGGAAGGACTTGTGTCCAGTATGACTGCAGATCATTCTGTGGTTTGCATGATGGGATCTGTCCAAAATGAGACCGCGGATTTGCATGAAAGAGCGACTCCTTCCGCCAAAGTACCCGCACCCCCCCGTCGATCGTTCCCGGGACGTTCAGACTCCTGGGGAAACAGTCTTTCGGTCTTCTGCCATTGGCTGCTGGCAGTGAGGAAACTTCACTCTCACTCCAGAACACTTCCACGCATTTCGGTTTTTGACGCTCACAGCCTACATTTTTTTAATGGCACCTGACTGCTGGCATCCCGAAGAATACAAGTCCTGAAAAAACAAATCAGTGGATTATCCTTCCCCCTCACTATGAGTGAGTGAATATATAATGGGACGGGGGGGGGGGGGGGGGGGGGGGAGAGAGAGGTTACATTTAGTCTATAATAAAAATCAATAATTAAGAGCCAATAAAGCGGAGGATATCAGATTTAGCACTTATACAGTACATTTGAACAGTGACATTCACCACACATCAGTGTATTGTTTTTTTATTTATTTAATGTTAGCATTGACTGGCACGTCCGCGTACCTCACTGTGTGCAAGATGCTGCGTCATTCCGCTACCAGTCGGAATGCTACTGCTCCAGGAAACACGACCCCGCCCTGCTGCACGCCAACAAATATTGACTCTGCGCTTAGGGCCCCGTCCACTACGCTTGATAAGCAGCCGTTCTGCGCCCCCCCCCCCCCCCCCCCCCCCCCCCCACCTTGTTTTCACAAGAGGGACAAGCCTCTACATCTGCCCCCTCTTTCACAAGAGGGACGAGTGTCTAAGTCACCCCCCTTTTTCACAAGAAGGGCGAGTGGTGTAATTCTGCAGTGCACTGAAAGTATCCAGAGTGAATAGATTTCTATCTACGACTGGCAAGCCAACTGTGAAGAGAAAACAACCAGTGACTAGCAATACCGATCACTGCATACGCTACTACATCACTGTTTGGATTTTATTAAACTTCTGCTTTTTTTTAAACACTAATATTATTGTTCTTGGGTTAGGGCATGGGGTTCATGGAAATTGTGTTATCCTTACTTGATCTTTGTTTAGTTTTTTTTTTTTAATATACTCTGGTAAAGCTTGGCTGGTTACAATGCCAATTACCAAACTGTTTGCATTTATTTATGCTGTGTTCACCATTTTCTCGTGTTGCCATATATGTATTGCTCTAATGGTTTGGCTGAAGGGATACTTATGAAAATTAACGTAGCCCTGCAAACCAGAAAACTCTGGCAGACTGATTTGAAAACCACTGAGCGTTGTCCAGGTAGCTTTAACTTCACTATGGATGTCTTCCCTGTGTATGAATTGTGCTTTTTATTGGTCACACCACCAATTTTTGGCTTTTGAAATAAAGAAGCTTTTTACAAAAAAAAAAAAAGTGTCAATTTTTTTCTCAATCTCAGTATAACAGAAAGTGCATCAGTCTAAAGAGACGCAAGGGCTTTTAAATAAAGCACGTGCATTCAATCGTATGCCTGAATCTTGCTGATTTGTCTAGGCTGAGGGCTAATTTGTGCGAGTGCACGTACAATTCTTTACAATTCAAACGGGAAATACGATCACATCACAGTTCGAGTACATTTGTCGAGTACAAAAGGCGCAGTGTGCGACAAAGCTACTGAACAAGTTCAACGGTCTTTCATGGTCTCCTAGCACACTAATCTTCTTGGGATACGACGGAGGGACATGAGAACTATTTATCATTGTTTTCTGAGAACAATGGCTCTTAGTACACAGACAAACATAACGATTTACGTTGCGGATTGATTCTTAAGTTCTCTGGAAAAAAAAGAGAACCAGGCCTATTCTTGTCAGAAGTCTAACGGTAACGAACGAACCGGTTTAGTGAGCGCCACACTAGAATTAGCGCCCGGGGCGCTTGCTAAGAGATAAAAGGGGCTGCATAGCCTACTACAATAACAACAACAACAACAAAAATCAATCACAGGGGCTGTCGCAGGTTCACTCAGCGTTGGCATTGTTCCTAAAGTAGCCTACCCGATGCAGAGTTATTCACGTATAGGGTGTTATAGCAACCGCTCGGATGGCCATAGGACTGGCGGTCCTGATAAATGCTCCCGCGCCGGAGAAGTCTTTCTTTTCTCTATGGCCTCGTTCGCTCGCGCGCAGTTGCGCGATAAGGCCAGCTGGCCCAAAGTACCGACACATCTCCGGACCTACCGTTTCTCCAAACTGCGTCATGCTCTTTACTGGTACTGGGTGCAGTTTTTAAAAAAAGGTAAATTCATCTATGTACAGGCTAGACTATGTAAGGTTATGTAGCGGCCACACAAATACCTGGGTTTAATAATAACAACACGTTGATATTATCTAAATAAACATAACTATAGCATAGGCGAGCTTATTTACATTAGGCTACAAGGGGACGGGGTTTTTTTCCCCCACGCGCAGCCAACCGTCCGTCTCCTATAGCACATGTAAAGACGCGGCAAAGTTGTTACATGTTTGCACTCACTCACAGGGAAACAGGGTTATGGATTTTGAAGGGTGATAAAGTTACATGTTTTGTCACCTGGAACCCGACACCAGCACCTCGCTTTTATTTCCAGGATGCTGAAACACAATACGAGCGTATACTGCCCAGCCCGAGCGAGCGGAGATCGCGTTCCTTAAACGAGGCCTTCGCCGCCTAAAGGACTGAAGGAACCGAAAGGCAGAAGCAGCATTCTTAACCACCGAGCTGGGAAGTTCATTGTACGTGACTGGTTGGGTTTCACGTCCCGTTTAAAGCGAAAGGCAAATCAAAAATGTTTAATAAATTTTTTAAAAAAACTTTCATGATTGGTAAGTGATAAAGTAGCTAATAGGAGAAATGCATAGCAGCGGCTTTACAGATTACATGTCCACGGTCCAGTTCCAGTTCAGCAGATAAATATTTTGGCAGGGGCTTGACTTAACAGATTTAGAATCTCTCTTAAAATTCCATTCGGCGTCTAAATTTCATTGGCTTGCTTTTCCTATTAAGGTTTCGCTTTAGTGTCGGTCGGCCACTGTGAATATAAGCGAGAATAATGCATAGAAATAAAACAATGCCGTTTGCCCTTAAAGGACAGGAAGCCTTTTGAGTCGTTTGATCATGGTTTTTTCAAAGGCATCGCTGACCTGTGTTCCGGCAGGTGCGTCCCCGGCCGCTCTGCGGTGCAGCGACGCTAAACACCGCCTAGCATTCACACCTGCTTACCTGGCTACCCGCTGGCAACAGGTGCAAATCCCCACACAGTGTTGCCAAGGTGATCAGGTAAGAATGGTTGATGTTTACAGCTTTGTGTGTGTGTGTGTGTGTGTGTGTGTGCGCGCGCGCGTGTTGGGTTTTTAAGGCTACGGTCTGCCGTGCTTCTCTCCTGCAAACAATGCAAAAACGACTCGTTGTCCAAACTGTGAACCTCAGGTGACGTCAGTTTTAAAAAATCCCATAAGCAAACCTTACTGTTTTAGGGGTGATGTGGACTGACAGTCACTTAAAATAGGTTATTCGGGCAAGAACAGGGATCGAAAACATGGCCCTAAACCAGCACTGGGGTCCTACACACCTTGAACTGAAACCACAGAATTTACCTACAGGCCGCCTACATGCAGCTTTGAATAAGGGCTTAAATAATATTTACATATTTTAAGGGATATCTTCACACCACATCTGCTGCGGTTGCTGTGTGAATGTGTATGCAATTTTTAAAAAAATCTCTGCATGTTCTGATTGCAGATTTAAGACATCAAGATTTGCCGTCAGCTACGCAGACCATTCAGGCTGTGAAACCTGCCTTAGGAAACTTCACCTCCCAAAATGCTTCACTCCCACTGGGTTGGACCTCATTAACAATGTCCAGGAATGAGAAATACAGGTCAAAGCACTTAATCAGAGGGGCACAGGAACACTTAAAAAATGTAACTTTTGTTTATACAGCCAAGCCTTCTTACTGCGTGTGAGTGTGCGTGTGCATGTGTGTCTGGGTGTGTGTGAGTGTGTGTGAGTGTGCGTGTGCGTGAGCGTGTGTGTGGGTGTGTGTTTGTGTGCGTATGTGTGAGTGAGTGTGCGTGTGCGTGAGCGTGAGCGTGCGCGTGTGTGTGTGAGTGTGCGTGTGAGTGTGCGTGTGTGTGAGTGTGCGTGTGCGTGTGCATGTGCGTGAGCGTGTGCGAGGGTGGGTGAGTGTGTGTGTGAGTGTGTGAGCGTGTGCGTGAGCATGTGTGTGTGTGTGTATGTGTGAGTGAGTGTGCGTGCGCGTGAGCGTGCGCGTGTGTGTGGGTGTGTGTGTGTGTCTGGGTGTGTGTGTGTGAGTGTGCGTGTGCGAGTGTGCGTGTGCGTGTGTCTGGGTGTGTGGGTGTGTGTGTGTGTGCGTGTGCGTGAGCACGTGCGTGTGTATGGGTGTGTGTGTGCTTCTGTGTACCTGACTCTAGTGTGATTGTTCCCGCACACTCCCTCTCTCCCTCCCTCTCCCACACACTCCCTCTCTCCCTCCCTCTCCCACACACTCCCTCTCTCCCTCCCTCTCCCACTCTTTCCCTCTCTCTCTCTTCCTCTCTCTCCATCTCCCGCTCTCTCTTTCTCTCTCCCTTTCCCTCTGTCTCTCTCCCTCTCCCCCTCTCTCTCCCTCTCTCTCTCTCCCACACTCTCCCTCTCCTGCTCTTTCTTTCTCTCTCCCTTTCACTCCGTCTCTCTCCCTCTCCCCCCCTCTCTCTCTGTCTCTCCCTCTCTCTCTCACTTGAGTCCTGTACACAGGAGCACAGACACACACACACACACACACACACACACACACACACACATACGCGCACACAGATGAGAGGTTCAGTCACAGGCTGTGGTTACTCTCAGGTGTTCTGGGAGCCCACACAGAAATGGGGCTAATCTGAGTCTTCATTAAGTTGGACATCAGGGCGGAGAGCAGGACTCGGATCAAAGGGGAGATCAGACTGTGGCTCCTCATCCACAGGGCCACAGGTGAACAGCCTGGACTCTACCTGCTCCACAGGGAGATCAGAGCTGCTTTGGGCTGGAGCAACCCAGCAGTGAGTACCCCCCCCAAGCCCCCCCCCAAACTCCAACCACACCCCCTCCACCAGCTCCAACCCCCCCTCCCAGCTCCGACACCCGCCCCCCTCAGCCCCAACCCCCCCCCTCCACCAGCTCCAACTTCCCCCTCCCCAGCTCCAACCACTCCAGCCCCAACCATACCCCCCCCCCCCCCCTGCTCCAACCACACCCTCCCCCAGCTCCAACCACACCCCACCCCCCCCCAGCTCCAACCCCCCCTCCCCAGCTCCAACCACTCCCGCCCCCCCCCCCCCCTGGCCCCAACCACACCCTCCCCCAGCTCCAACCACCCCCCCCCCCCCCCCCCCCCCACACCCCCACCTTATCAGGGCCGGCGTCAAAAGGAATTCCGTCTCACCCTGACACACACACGCCCCCGCCCCCAATAAACATCCCTTCCTTCACAATAAACACACACACATTCCACAACTTCACACACACACACACACACACACACACACACACACACACACACACACACACGCCCACGCCCACGCAGGGCTTTGTAGAGCAGAGAAAAACAAAATGGGAAAAAAACCCACTCGTAAAAATTCACCCAGGATATTCTTGCAGCTGGTCTCTGCTTCTGATCTTTAGACGCACAGAGAGAGCCTACAGCAGTCCCTTACCTGGTTACTGGGACGTCGGGTCTGTAGTCATGACTACACAGGAAATGCACAAACAGAGAGGATTCTGGGTACTAAAGCCCACATCACTACACAGAAAACGCACAAACAGAGAGGATGCTGGGTACTAAAGCCCACATCACTACACAGGAAACGCACAAACAGAGAGGATGCTGGGTACTAAAGCCCACATCACTACACAGGAAACGCACAAACAGAGAGGATGCTGGGTACTAAAGCCCACATCACGACACAGGAAACACACAGAGAGGATGCTGGGTATGAAATCGCCTGGACAGGTTAGGGCAGCTCACCCATCACTCAGCCCGTAATTAAGGGCGCTTACAGCAGGGGCTTCTGGGAATATTTCTAATTAGCGAAACCCCTTCTCTGGTTTCTGCTGGGCAGACTGCAGGTTAAAGGGCAGCAGTGTGGGGCTTTAGGGGTTAATTATCACTGACTGTCCCGCTTAGTCTCAGCTCCCTGCCATTCCCCGCTCAGGTGAAAATGAGCAGAGTTCACTCCTCTTCTCCCTCTCACACCTTCATAAAGGTTCAAAAACCTCCCGGTTCATCCTCTTAAGAGTCCCTGCAATCACTCCAAGAGGATCAGATTCCCCCCAAACAGCATTCCCACGCACCCATCTTCCCCTACGTCTTAAAGGAAGAACCAGGTAACCTTATAAGCTGGGAGACATCCTGCTCGCTTGAACCACCACACACACACACACACACACACACACACACAATTCTCCTTTATTGCCATAATTTTCAAATTGCTGGAAAATAACCCAACAGAGGAAGGCATTAAAAGCTTGGACTGATTAACTGCTGAAACTTTGCAAACTCGTTTAAAAATAATGAAGAAGCAATTTCTCAAGCCAATGATTCAAGACTAGACAAAACCAAAAGAGGAAAAAAAGTCTAGTGTCAGTGTAGCCTTGTCTGAACCTGTGGGCTGACACAAGTGTGCACACGCGCCTGCCTGCGCGACTGCTTTCTCAAGTAGACGCACGCGCATACACACACACATACACACGTGCACACACAAACACACACACACACAAACCCCACACACACACACACACACACACACACACACACACAATCAGGGTCTGAGGGGTCAGAACCCACAAGATTTACAGAAATCTTCCACCAGGACTCTGGTGTGAATAGAAGCGCCAACATTCCCAGGAAATATTCTTGCGTAAAAAACTGTTTCCGGCACAATTTCTTAAATAATTTACTGAATCAGCCCTCTCAACATTTCTTGCACAAATATGAAACTTTGCCCGTAGAAGCCACTGGAGCTGCAGTGTGTGATGCTGAGAGGGAAAGGAGAACATTTAAGGAATAGAATAAATGGTGTTGGTGTCCTCGATTGACAGGACTCTGTCTCTCCAGAACACTATTTAAAAAACTGTAACAAATTTCTGCTATGCAATACTTCACCCTGATAAACATCTGTGTCAGGTTCTTCCAATATTAAGTTGCTTTTTTACCCAAAGTAGCAAGCTGGCTAGTGCCATGTATCAATGGCAGATACAGCTAGCCATTTAACTGAGCAGAACAGAATTATTTTTGTTGGATTTTAATCAACAACTGCATTTTAAGTGTTAATTTCTAGCTGATAAACTACGCTTCCAATGTTAATCTAGGGTTAGCTATTTGGGATCATGTAACTGAGCTAGACTGGCAAAGGTATCTTAAAATACCGATCTTCCACCCTGTTGTTGTGGTGGGATTTACATCTCTCCCAAAACTGTTAATCAGTGAAATATTTGGCCATTTTGAAAACAATCTAAATATATAACGTAAATATATTTATCCTGCATTGTCTGGAGAGTGATGATCTTGTCTTGCCTAATCTAACCGGAATGGTTACATCATGCATGAACAGGCACCACACTGAATTTTTCAGTTTGGGGGAACGGGGGAAAACCAGCACCCAACAGGGGTAACTGATACCGGAAGCCTACCGAGTCCCATGCATGAAAGGGGCTTTTTGCTTATTTACTTCCTGCTTAGATTTGCTGATATTCTTCCTTTGTGGTGTTTCTCACAAACAACCGCACAAGCTCACTTCTGCCACCTGCAGGTTGATTCAGGGATATGCAACCCCACTGTGGCCTAAACCTGGAACGCTGTACCAGTACCTACAGTAACATGCTAATCGGGTACGGTTCGATAAAAAAGTGACTCATCACAGGCAGTGGGTTTACACGCACCCTTTAGTTAGCATTAGTGATCGCACAGCAGCTGCAGCAGATACATTTTTAATATCATCTGAACTGCAGTACACTACAGCCTTTAAAACACTGGGAGGGAGACGCATTATTACTTATTGTCTTATGATTAGACAGCTTTTCAACCTCTATCAGTCTCAACCACACTCAGCCATTAATGCCTAGCCCTAATGCAGGCCAGACTAATCGATGAGTGATCAGTGATGTGATTTTTCCTCTGTCTGGAAATAATACCCCTGGGGGTTTGAGTTTGGGGCTGAAGGGGGAGGGGTTGCTACTCGGTCATCATGTCGGCCCCTCCCAGGGGGGTGGGGGGGGGGGGGGGGGGTTAGGGGCTGGGGGGGGGACTCTACTCGGTCATCATGTCGGCCCCCTCCCCTCCCGTGGCGTCGCTCAGACTCAGGTCCTCCAGCATTTCCATCAGAGAGATCCTGGGAGCGCCTTCGTCGTCCGTGTCGCTCTCCACCGGGATCTTAGACGAATCTGCCACACACAGCACAGGCCATCTGGGTCTGACCACCAACGACACACACTGCCGCTCTCCTGCAGAGTGTCTGCTTCCTATCATCATCTTCATCATCATCATCAATACCACAACTACAATCGTCATCTTCATCATCATCAATACCACAACTACAGTCGTCATCTTCATCATCAATACCACAACTACAATCATCATCATCATCATCATCATCAATACCACAACTACAGTCGTCATCTTCATCATCAATACCACAAATACAATCATCATCATCGTCATCTGAAGGCTTCCTGTGTCAGCCCCGCTCCCCCACCCTGCAGAGCGCTTCCTGTGTTAGCCACACCCCCTTCCTGTGTTAGCCCCGCCCCACTCACCTCTAAAGATGTTGACATTCTTGCGTAGAGCTTCATCCTCCTCCAGGTCCTCCAGGAAGTCCTGATATTGTCTGAAGCGAAGATAAAACAGACCTCAGAAAGAATGCACCAGATCATGTATGTGTGCGTGTGTGCGTGCATGTGTGTGTGTGTGGGTTTCTGTGCGTGCGTGTGCGCATTTGTGTGTGCGTGTAACATGTAACTATAACAGAAGTCCCCCATCCTCCCATCCTCCCATCCCTCCCTCTCTCTCTCACCTCCCATCCCTCCCTCCCTCTCTCTACCTCCCATCCTCCCTCCCTCCCTCTCTCTCTACCTCCCATCCTCCCATCCCTCCCTCTCTCCCTCTCTCTCTACCTCTCGTCGTCCGTGTCCATTCCCTCTCTGTCCTTCTCCATCTCCTTCAGCCTCCAGTTCCTGCGCTTCGCACGCTTGCTGCGGTCGTAGCTCTTCTTGATCAGCACCTGAGCGGGGGGGGGGGGGGGGGGGGCAGATTCGTGAACCCCTTAGCAGCCCCACCAGCAGCCCGTCTCCATTTTAAAAATAAGGTACGAGCAGTCGACACTGAAGTTGACAAAGATTTGTAAACTGTTTTAAAATGAAGAAGATCCGGTCAGCACAGGGACAGTAAATTAATCAGGCGAGCCAGAAGTGCTAAATGAAGACCCTGACTACGGCTGCAGCCTGTTACTGACGGGCAAAGCAGAATTAAAATCACAGCGTGTAACCAAAGGCATTAAGAATCCCAGCATGCCCAGGGGACTCCGAATATCAGGCGCTGTGCCCTGACTGTCCACCAGAGGGCAGCAGTAGCTCATCGTTCAGCACTCAACAGAAACGCGGGACGGGGGGGGGGGGGGTTACACAGCGCTTACCACATCAGGGACCTGATGAGGGTTCATCTTGTTGAGAAACTCGTCGTTGATGTTGGCATTTGCAAAATCAAAGCTGCAGAGGAGAGTGAACAAAACAGATTATTTTAAACAAAACAAAGCGCACTGACAGCCTGTGACCAGTAGGGCAAAATCAATGGTCCTCACTACATACTGCAAGGCACTGCCATTTCCGGTACCCCTGAATGTACACACCCCAGCACCAGGGCCATCCCTGAATGTACACACCCCAGCACCAGGGGTACCCCTGAATGTACTCACCCCAGCACCAGGGCCACCCCTGAATGTACACACCCCAGCACCAGGGCCACCCCTGAATGTACTCACCCCAACACCAGGGCCACCCCTGAAGGTACTCACCCCTGCACCAGGTCCCCGATGTTGAGCAGGTGCCCCAGGAAGGTGCGGCAGTGATACTGCTGCCCCGTGTGCATCTCTGAGGTCTTCTGCACCCACACCTCCGCCAGAGTGTGCTGGAGAACACACAGCAACATTAACACACACACACACACACAGCAGCAGCGTTAACACACACACACACACTCTCTCACATGCGCGCGCACACACACACACACATAAACACACTCTCTCACATGCGCGCGCACACACAAAAAAAAGCACACACACACACACACACACACACACACACTCTCTCTCACATGCGCGCACACACACACACACACACACACTCTCTCTCACATGCACATACACACACACACACTCTCTCTCTCACACACACACACACACACACACACACACACACACTCACACACTCTCTCTCTCTCTCACACACACACACACACACACACACACACCCTTTCTCTCTCTCACACACACACACACACACCTTGTTGGATCGGAGGCCCGCCCCGGCCTTCTGTTTCTGATCCCTGATGACGTCGATATCCATGACGATGAACTCCTCCAGTTGCCGGGGGTTACACAGGCTGTTGAAGGGGCTACGCCAGTATGTGTTTCCGTCCACCTCAGCGACTGCAGTGGACGTCATGACAACGTGAGCGGGGGTTTATACTCACACACAACAACACACCGTTCATTTCAGCACTGTAATTATCCTTCTCTCCATCTCTCCATCCCACTCTCACTCTCTCTACACAAGCGCTCTCCCCCTCTCTCATTGCCATGGACCAGTGTGTTACACCGCTGACCAGAGGGAAACACTCACTCACTCGCTCACTCACTCACACTCACGCTCGCACACACGCACACTCGCACACACTCACACACACACACACACACACACACACACACACACACACACACACACTCTCGCCGTTTCCCCTGTAGGAACACAGTGTGGGCGCTCACTCTGAACAGTAAAGCCGTGTGTGGCACATTTTAAATGTCAGGCTGGTGAGACAGACAGGCTGCAGAGGAACAGGCCGCACTTTTATAACGGAATAAAATCACATCAGCGTGAGCAGCACTGAGCGCCCAGTCTGGCCCCAATACCCACTGATCAGTGTGAGCAGCACTGAGCGACCAGTCTGGCCCCAATACCCACTGATCAGTGTGAGCAGCACTGAGCGCCCAGTCTGGCCCCAATACACACTGATCAGTGTGAGCAGCACCGAGCGCCCAGTCTGGCCCCAATACCCACTGATCAGTGTGAGCAGCCCTGAGCGCCCAGTCTGGCCCCAATACCCACTGATCAGTGTGAGCAGCCCTGAGCGCCCAGTCTGGCCCCAATACCCACTGATCAGTGTGAGCAGCCCTGAGCGCCCAGTCTGGCCCCAATACCCACTGATCAGTGTGAGCAGCCCTGAGCGCCCAGTCTGGCCCCAATACCCACTGATCAGTGTGAGCAGCCCTGAGCGCCCAGTCTGGCCCCAATACCCACTGATCAGTGTGAGCAGCCCTGAGCGCCCAGTCTGGCCCCAATACCCACTGATCAGTGTGAGCAGCCCTGAGCGCCCAGTCTGGCCCCAATACCCACTGATCAGTGTGAGCAGCACTGAGCGCCCAGTCTGGCCCCAATACACACTGATCAGTGTGAGCAGCCCTGAGCGCCCAGTCTGGCCCCAATACCCACTGATCAGTGTGAGCAGCACTGAGCGCCCAGTCTGGCCCCAATACACACTGATCAGTGTGAGCAGCCCTGAGCGCCCAGTCTGGCCCCAATACCCACTGATCAGTGTGAGCAGCCCTGAGCGCCCAGTCTGGCCCCAATACCCACTGATCAGTGTGAGCAGCACTGAGCGCCCAGTCTGGCCCCAATACCCACTGATCAGTGTGAGCAGCACTGAGCGCCCAGTCTGGCCCCAATACCCACTGATCAGTGTGAGCAGCCCTGAGCGACCAGTCTGGCCCCAATACCCACTGATCAGTGTGAGCAGCACCGAGCGCCCAGTCTGGCCCCAATACCCACTGATTAGTGTGAGCAGCACCGAGCGCCCAGTCTGGCCCCAATACCCACTGATCAGTGTGAGCAGCCCTGAGCGCCCAGTCTGGCCCCAATACCCACTGATCAGTGTGAGCAGCCCTGAGCGCCCAGTCTGGCCCCAATACCCACTGATCAGTGTGAGCAGCCCTGAGCGCCCAGTCTGGCCCCAATACCCACTGATCAGTGTGAGCAGCCCTGAGCGCCCAGTCTGGCCCCAATACCCACTGATCAGTGTGAGCAGCCCTGAGCGCCCAGTCTGGCCCCAATACCCACTGATCAGTGTGAGCAGCCCTGAGCGCCCAGTCTGGCCCCAATACCCACTGATCAGTGTGAGCAGCACTGAGCGCCCAGTCTGGCCCCAATACCCACTGATCAGTGTGAGCAGCACTGAGCGCCCAGTCTGGCCCCAATACCCACTGATTAGTGTGAGCAGCACTGAGCGCCCAGTCTGGCCCCAATACCCACTGATCAGTGTGAGCAGCACTGAGCGCCCAGTCTGGCCCCAATACCCACTGATTAGTGTGAGCAGCACTGAGCGCCCAGTCTGGCCCCAATACCCACTGCACACCAGATACAGGGGAGAGGGTAACACAGCATGTGGCTGCCATATGCATGGTATGTATGATACATACATACCATACACTCACACACCATACATACATACACAGACACACACCATACACATGCGCACACCATATACACAATACATACACACACACACCATACACACCATATACATACACACCATACATACACACACACACCATACACATGCGCACACCATACACACATGCACACAAAATACACACGCACGCACGCACACACACACACACACACTTAAAACATGTGCAGGACAGATTTTGGTCTGCTGAGGTCAGTTCAGTTTCCCGATCAGGAGAAAACAGGTACATTCCAGAAGAGGAGAGCAGAACATGTCAGAACAGAACACTCCAAACAGATGCAGCCATTTCTGAACTTCACTCCGACAGAAAAGCTTTGAGGGGATTTGTTCCACTTCCCGCCAGCGAAGGGAGTTCAGACAGGGCCAGATACGCGTGAACCTGCTCTCATGCGTGTGTAACAGGGTGTGTGTGTGTAACAGGGTGTGTGTGTGTGTATCAGGGTGTGTGTGTGTGTAACAGGGTGTGTGTGTATCAGGGTGTGTGTGTGTAACAGGGTGTGTGTGTGTGTAACAGCGTGTGTGTGTGTGTGTATCAGGGTGTGTGTGTGTAACAGGGTGTGTGTGTGTGTGTATCAGGGTGTGTGTGTGTGTAACAGGGTGTGTGTGTGTGTGTAACAGGGTGTGTGTGCGTGTGTATCAGGGTGTGTGTAACAGGGTGTGTGTGTGTGTGTGTATCAGGGTGTGTGTGTGTGTGTGTGTATCAGGGTGTGTGTGTGTGTAACAGGGTGTGTGTGCGTGTATCAGGGTGTGTGTGTGTGTAACAGGGTGTGTGTGTGTGTGTGTGTGTACCAGGGTGTGTGTGTGTACCAGGGTGTGTGTGTGTACCAGGGTGTGTGTGTGTATCAGGGTGTGCGTGTGTAACAGGGTGTGCGTGTGTGTGTAACAGGGTGTGTGTGTATCAGGGTGTGTGTGTGTAACAGGGTGTGTGTGTGTAACAGGGTGTGTGTGTGTGTAACAGGGTGTGTGTGCGTGTGTAACAGGGTGTGTGTGCGTAACAGGGTGTGTAAAACAGGGTAACAGGGTGTGCGTGTGTGTGTGTGCGTGTGTAACAGGGTGTGTGTGTGTAACGGTGTGTGTGTGTCAGGGTGTGTGTGTGTAACGGGGTGTATAATGGTTAACAGGGTGTGTGTGTGTGTGTGTGTGTGGGTGTGTGTGTGTGTGTGCGTGTGTGTAAGAGGGTGTAGGTGTAAGAGGGTGTGTGAGTGTGTGTGTGTGTGTGTGCATGTGTGTGTAAGAGGGTGTGTGTGTGTGTGTGTGTAAGAGGGTGTAGGTGTAAGAGGGTGTGTGAGTGTGTGTGTGTGTGTGTGTGTGCGCGCATGTGTGTGTAAGAGGGTGTAGGTGTAAGAGGGTGTGTGAGTGTGTGTGTGTAAGAGGGTGTAAGAGGGTGTGTGAGTGTGTGTGTGTGTGTAAGAGGGTGTAGGTGTAAGAGGGTGTGGGTGTAAGAGGGTGTGTGTGTGTGTGTGTGTGTGTGTGTGTAAGAGGGTGTAGGTGTAAGAGGGTGTGTGTGTGTGTGTGTGTAAAAGAGGGTGTAAGAGGGTGTGTGAGTGTGTGTGTGTAAGAGGGTGTAGGTGTAAGAGGGTGTGTGAGTGTGTGTGTAAGAGGGTGTAGGTGTAAGAGGGTGTGTGAGTGTGTGTGTGTAAGAGGGTGTAGGTGTAAGAGGGTGTGTGAGTGTGTGTGTGTAAGAGGGTGTGTGTGTAAGAGGGTGTAGGTGTAAGAGGGTGTGTGAGTGGGTGTGAGTGTGTGTGTGTGTGTGTGTAAGAGGGTGTAGGTGTAAGAGGGTGTGTGAGTGTGTGTGTGTAAGAGGGTGTAGGTGTAAGAGGGTGTGTGAGTGTGTGTGTGTGTGTGCATGTGTGTGTAAGAGGGTGTAGGTGTAAGAGGGTGTGTGAGTGTGTGTGTGTGTGTGTGTGTAAGAGGGTGTAGGTGTAAGAGGGTGTGTGCGTGTGTGTAAGAGGGTGTAGGTGTAAGAGGGTGTGTGAGTGTGTGTGTGTGCATGTGTGTGTAAGAGGGTGTAGGTGTAAGAGGGTGTAAGAGGGTGTGTAAGTGTGTGTGTGTAAGAGGGTGTAGGTGTGCGAGTGTGTGTTAGAGGGCGGTGGCTGGGTGTAGCAGGCGGAGTGTAAACAGAAAGGCGCTATATGAGCTCGGGCCGCAGGTGGAGGTGCACTCACTCTGCAGGGTGTTGGGGTCGATGAGGTGGATGGTGCTGGTGACGCGCGCACACACACACACCTGACCCATGTTCCCCAGACTCTGGGCCAGGCGAGGAGACAAACACACCACGTTATCCTGGGGGAAGAAGCAGCCAATCAGCACCGGGCACGGCTCGTTAAAGGGCATCTCTTAAAGGAGAAGCGCACCACTACGCAGGCTACGCTGCATGGTGATTAATCAGCAGCTATAATCAGGGTGGAGATGCTGGGTAACAGTGAGATCCCTCCCGGCAGGGGGGGCACACCCAAAACCGCTCTGCATGCATCTGCGGCCCCAGCATGGTCCTGCAGTCTGAGTCTGACTCCACGTGCCACCCCCCCCCCCCCCCACCCCCACCCTGCAGCCGGGAGAAATGACCTGCACACAGCACCAGCAGGCTGCCCTCACCTTGCACACAGGTACGATCTCCGTGGAGAAGGTGCTTTTGTAGTTGTAGGTGTTGGAGTGGATGTCATGCGAGATGAGTCGCTGAGAGAATTTAGACCTTGAAAAGAAAAAAAAAAATTGGGACACAGAAACTGGAGTATACATAAGAGGGGTTATACTTTCACAAGGACACAAATAGAATGTGCCCTTCCAGAAAGAATGCGTGCAAAAAAATTGTTTTGCTACTCTACCAATTCTTTTTTTAAGTACAGGGAAAAAACAGGCTGTTTTCTTCAGACAGCCATTAAGGAAAGACATTTTCTCTGCGTGTTACATAATGAGAGAAGGCCCTGAGGAATGCAGTAGAGTGAGGTGGGATTTTTGCTGCAGCATTGTGGGAATGTTTCTGCAGCGTAGTGGGAATGTTGCTGCAGTGTAGTGGGAATGTTGCTGCAGCGTAGTGGGAATGTTGCCGCAGCGTTGCAGGAACGCTGGGATAACGTTTCACTCGTTACCTGCAGGGCACGGTGCACTGTAAGAAATCCACCATCTTCTGGGCGTGCTGCTTGGAGCCGTAGTAGAAATCAATCCCCTCTGCGCAGAGAAAGCCAACCGAGTCATCAATACATCAATCCCCACACACACACATCGCCTGCTTCCTGTGTGTGTGTGCGTGTGTGTGTGTGTGTGTGCGTGCGTGCGTGTGTATGTGTACGTACACGTGGGTGTGTGCTAGACTGTGTGTGTGTGTGTGTGTGTATGTACACGAGGATGTGTGTGTGTGTTAGACTCTGTGTGTGTGTGTGTGTGTCAGAGACTAAGCATGCATGCGTGTGAGAATGTTTTCTGTGCATGTGTGTGTGTGCGTGTATGAGAAAGGCCATCTCAGTGACACACACTCACATGCTGTGCACATGCGCACACACACACACACACACACACACACAGTTTTCCTGTATAAGGAAACGCAGTGAGTCGGTCCAGCTGGGGGATATGGCTGCCACATGTTAGGGGCTTAAACTTTTAACTCCAGCAGAGATCATTTCCCACTTAGCCATCGGGAGAAGACGCCCTGACTACTGCCCTTCACTCAGCATGGCTGTGCTGTAAAGCGTTTAACGGGGGGGGGGGGGGGGGGGGGTTAACCTCAGACAGAGCTAATTTGGGCACACCCCCCTCCACAGACACAGTAAATCTCTCTGCCTGGCCTGGTTTATGCATGTTTGCCTCCTCTGCTGCTTAAGTACTCTTCATGAGCCGCGATGAGCCGCTGGCATACCGTGGATCTCCTTGATGCGAAGCGTGTTCTGGTGCAGCTTGTGCTTCAGAATCAGCTGCTCCAGGTAGTAAAACGTCTTCTTGTGAACGGTCTGCGGACGAAACAGACAAACGAGCCGGTCAGACGATTCGGAACAGGCACAGAAGGGTTAAACAGCCAAGCAGGCGAAGACACACGAGACTCACATTCTCCAGGGTTCTTTGCAGTTTTAATTGCGGGTTTGACACTGAAATTCAAACGGAATGTTTCTGCCTCTGAAGGGTTTCCAGGCCAAGCAGAGAGCCTCCATTTCAGACCAGAACACCACGACCGCCCATTTACACTGCATTATGGGATACACGCAAAGGCACACACGCAAACGCACACACATTCAGCTTATAATGCAGCGTAAATGGAAGGGAAGTCATTTTATATTTTCTATCTTATTTTCTTAGCTTTTCAGGTTTTTGAAATCAGAGCACTTGCATGTTAATTTGTTTAAGAAGCACAGGATCAGGCATTGGTAAGCTGAGAGGACTTGCTGCCACAGCAGTGTAACGAACAGCATTAAAAAGCATGAGCATGAGCATCATGAAACTGCAGGTGTGAAACAGGGCCGGATTTCTGCTCCTCACTTGCCCAGAGAACAGCCGCTACGGCGGAACGTTCAGAGAGAACAGCCGCTACGGGGGATGCTCAGAGAGAACAGCCGCTACAGTGGGACGTTCAGAGAGAACAGCCGCTACGGGGGACGTTCAGAGAGAACAGCCGCTACGGGGGACGTTCAGAGAACAGCCGCTATGGCGAGAGGCTCAGAGAACAGCCGCTACGGGGGGACGTTCAGAGAGAACAGCCGCTACGGTGGGACGTTCAGAGAGAACAGCCGCTACGGGGGGATGCTCAGAGAGAACAGCCACTACGGTGGGACGTTCAGAGAGAACAGCCGCTACGGTGGGACATTCAGAGAGAACAGCCGCTACGGGGGACGTTCAGAGAACAGCCGCTATGGCGAGAGGCTCAGAGAACAGCCGCTACGGGGGGACGTTCAGAGAGAACAGCCGCTACGGTGGGACGTTCAGAGAGAACAGCCGCTACGGTGGGACGTTCAGAGAGAACAGCCGCTACGGTGGGACGTTCAGAGAGAACAGCCGCTATGGCGAGAGGCTCAGAGAACAGCCGCTACGGGGGGATGCTCAGAGAGAACAGCCGCTACGGGGGACGTTCAGAGAGAACAGCCACTACGGTGGGACGTTCAGAGAGAACAGCCGCTACGGGGGGGACGTTCAGAGAGAACAGCCGCTATGGGGGGATGCTCAGAGAACAGCCGCTACGGGGGGATGCTCAGAGAGAACAGCCGCTACGGGGGGGACGTTCAGAGAGAACAGCCGCTACGGGGGCATGCTCAGAGAGAACAGCCGCTACAGGGGACGTTCAGAGAACAGCCGCTACGGGGGACGTTCAGAGAACAGCCGCTACGGGGGGATGCTCAGAGAACAGCCGCTACAGCGGGATTCTCAGAGAACAGCTACTATGGGGGTCATTGACATGGAGCAGCACCAGAGTTTTGGTCAAATCTACTTCAATGCAGGAAAGGAATTTAAAATTCAGTTGATTAACTGAATAATCCCCACAGGCATTTCACTGTTTTCACTTCAACAACAGAATTTCAATTTGTTTCCTGAACTGTCTGAACAAACCCGGGAGAGCTTTACCTGCAGGTAAGGTGGGGAACTGTAGGTTCGAAATAGGGCCCCTACAAGACCACAGAGGGGTCCCACAACACCACAAAGGGCCCTACACTTTCCTGGGGACCCACCTTTTGCCTGACTTGCACCACCGCCTTCCAGAAGTCCTTGGCTTCCACCCGGTGGCAGTCATCACACATCTGAGACTGGATGACAAACTCCACCACAAACACCTGCTGCAGAATAGCTCCGTTCATCACCTGGAGAGAAAAAACAAACAGCTGAGGCGCTTTATCCATCTCTTTATTCATTTACCCATCATGCCCAACAGGTGCAAGTTACCTGAAAGGACTCGTGGGATTGCAGATTGCAGTGAGTTCACACTGAGACACAGGACTCAACACAATGCTGTGGCCTACATAAGAGGTTCAGGTTGTTGGGTTATGTAGCCGAAGAGACCGGACGGTAATGGTGATATATCTCCAAACAGTCCGTTTATTTTATCCATCCTTTTATGCAATTGAGTTGAGTTTTTTGTTCCAATACTTTTATTAAATTATGCAACTTCAAGCTCAGTGAAGAAACTCCTCCCGACCCCAGCCCAGGTTCTGAAAGCCGACCATGTCCCCACCTCCACTGGACCTCCCCACCTCCATGTGACCTCCCCACCTCCATGAGACCTCCCCACCTCCATGAGACCTCCCCACCTCCATGAGACCTCCCCACCTCCATGTGACCTCCCCACCTCCATGTGACCTCCCCACCTCCACCTCCACTGGGCCCACCTCCATGTGACCTCCCCACCTCCATGAGACCTCCCCACCTCCACTGGACCTCCCGACCTCCATGAGACCTCCCCACCTCCATGTGACCTCCCCACCTCCATGTGACCTCCCCACCTCCATGTGACCTCCCCACCTCCATGAGACCTCCCCACCTCCACTGGGCCTCCCGACCTCCATGAGACCTCCCCACCTCCATGTGACCTCCCCACCCTTCACACCTGTTCAGCTCCCCTGCTCACCTCTTTCTGGATCGTGAGCTTCAGCTTAATCCTCTTGGAATGAGGCTCGGTCCAGAGGAAGCCCGCGTCTATCAGGCGAACCTGGATTCCACAACACAGGGAACGCTGTTCATGCAAGCGCAAGCAGGGCAGCCAATGGGGTGTAAGCACTACGAACATGGGTCCACTGACCCATGGGCCACAAGGCGACATCACCGTCAACAACACTGTCCAACAAGTGAGGGATTCATGGCCTCCTCCAGCATGAGCGCTCACACTACTGCAGCACGTTAGCGCGATGTTTACGGGACGTCATCGGATGTTCGGGGGGATGTTTTTGGGATGTTTATGGGACGTACAGGGGGATGTTTTCGAGATAGTGAGAGGAAGTTCAGGGGGATGTTTTCCAGACGTAGACGTTCAGGGGTATGTTTTGGGATATTTATGGGACGTTGAGGGGGCTGTTTTGGGATATTTATGGGACGTTGAGGGGGCTGTTTTGAGGACGTTTAAGGGACAGCTCACCTTGGTCATGGAGGCCTTCAGCTTCTTGAGGCAGAGAGCCAGCAGCTCCCGAGACTCCAGAGCGCACTGCATCCAGGTAGCAGGAGGCTGCAGGTACCTGCAGAACACACCTGAGTTAATACTGCCCTGCTGGACCAACCAATCAGAATAAACCCTGCCCAGCTGAACAAATTTCAAAAATGTATTCAAACAGGAACAGCATTCATGATTATTATTATCTTAAATAAATGGAAACAAGTATTTATATGAACGAGTAACTGTGTGCGCCGATTTGGCTTTACCTCTCACACTGCTTGCAGAAGTGCACGGTGACTTGCTTGGGGATCCCATCAGAGATGTCCACCTGGGTCCGAAGGCAGGACACGCACATGTTGGCGGGGTTTGGCGGTATCGGGATCCCACAGGTGCAGCACAGGCTAGACAAGGGGCAAGATCATCAGCTTTCACCGGCAAAGTGGCTGCCCCGCTAACTTTGGGGTGTCAAACCCAAACCGCAGTCCTGGGCGGCTGCAGTGCCTGCTGGGTTTTGTAGTTTCCTTTCAATCAGCAGCCCATTAAGGCCTTCAGAACAAGGTGTGTAAAGTCTTCAGCCCAGTGACTTACATTAAGCACTTGACAGCCGAAACACACCAAAAACCTGCAGACACTACAGCCCTCCAGGACTGGAGTTAAACCTGCAGACACTGCGGCCCTCCAGGACTGGAGTTAAACCTGCAGGCACTGCGGCCCTCCAGGACTGGAGTTAAACCTGCAGGCACTGCGGCCCTCCAGGACTGGAGTTAAACCAGCAGACACTGCGGCCCTCCAGGACTGGAGTTAAACCTGCAGGCACTGCGGCCCTCCAGGACTGGAGTTAAACCTGCAGGCACTGCGGCCCTCCAGGACTGGAGTTAAACCCGCAGACACTGCAGCCCTCCAGGACTGGAGTAAAACCTGCAGACATTGCACCCCCTCCTGGATCCTGTGCTAATATATCACCCAGAACTATGCAGCACATTCAGAACCATTATGCACTTCATATATTTTCCATAATATAACTGGTGCTAAAATGGGTACTTAAGGTCACAGTTAAATACTCACATGTTTCCTTGGCTGCTAGTGGCTGGAGCTTGCATGTACTCCATGTTTTAATATGACACTATTGGCAGAAAAAAGACACAGTAAAGCTACAAGCTGGTTCATTTACTCATTTGAAACAACTAATTATGACAACAGCAGAAACAGCACATTGACATTTACCTGCCCTAAAAACCTTTTTTTTTTTTTTTTTTTTTTTTTTTTTTTAAACAGCTCCTAAATTAAGTCACTGTGCAACACTGAATACTCTGACCAACCGGAAGACAGCAGGTACTCTACTTGATTTTTGACTTAATTCTTTAAAAAATTGTTTTTACATGGCAATCATTTGGGCAGAATAGGCTAGAAAAAGCATATTTACTGACTATATATCCACCTATCCAGAACGGTCAGTATTTCAAGCAATATTTACAGTAACAACATTATATTGTTGCAACATAACATAACCTCATAATACGATAACATAATACTTCTAGTAATTAAGATGCAAATGTTTCAAAAATATACATTATATGCATTACACCTTTATTACAATCCAAACTACAATGTGCAGAAGCTGTGTACCTGTTCAACACAATACTAATGTCTGCAGACATTCTCATATTACGCAAAAGCGATTTCTCCCTTTGCATGTCGTTACTGAATGTATATCCTTGTACTATGCCATCAACTTAAAACATTTCGAAAAAAGGGGCCAGTATTTGGAATGGGACCGACATTGCTTGGAAAGGCGTTGTAAAAAAAAATAAATTAAAAAAGACGCAATTCGTTATATAGAAAAACTAAATACATTCACAGTTCGCCGTATCCCACAAGGGTACTAAACGTAAACAGTTCTTACAGGATTGCTGGTACGAATTGCAAGCAAGATTATTGTCTTTGAACGCAGATTCATTAATAAAAGTTAACTAACTTTGATTGTAAACTGACAACCCATCTTTTGGAATTCTAACATATCAGAGAGTAAACAGGACACAGTTACCGAAAATCACGATTACTATAACCCTAGTAATAGGTCGCTACAGAAAGGAAATCGGAGTTAATATTAACTAACTGCAATGCATCTAGCAGTTAATCTCAAAGCTAATGTTATCACACAATTGTTGGTGCACACACAATGAAGTTCCAATATGATACTGTCAATCCTAAATTATTTTTTAAAAAGAAAATCCAGCTACCTATTACTTGCCACCACGACATCATGTGGTCAGAGTCCTAGCACTGATAGAACACATTACTAAGCTACTAGCTAACAGGATACCGGACCGACATGCCCGAATACAAACTAACGCAAATTTCACTTTAGCAAGCTACCGATTCCCAAACTGTAAAGGACTGTAAACACTGTTGCCGTGTGAAATGTATGGTTTCATAGAAACGCAACAAAACACAAAGTTGTGTTGAATTTTCTTTAGCTTACCTGCCTCAAACTTCTCCACGTTGTCCCACTGCAGTCGACAGATTGATGACGAAATACACGTACTGCGGCCCCAGTGAAAGGACCCATAGGTGCAATTATAGTAGCCTGTGTTTCGCCTGAAATATTTTGCGCACAAACCTGCGCACAAATAACGGTTACCCACATACAACCTACCTAACACAACAAGCCACATGCTAAAATTATGTAAATTACACATAAATGTGAGAAAATGTTCCATGTTTAAATGTATTCGAGAAGTTATCCTTAAACATCAATAAATTGGTTTCATTTAGCTATCATAAATAACTAAACTGATGACCATGATGATGATGATTTTTGTTGTTGTTGTAGTTGTTAGGCTATTATTATTATTATTACGTAGTATTAGTATTCGCCTAGTAGACATCAATAGTCTAGCCTACCAGAGTAGTAGTATAAATGTAGCTGGCAGCGGTAGAATTTATAATACAAATAAATGCAAATTGATGTGATGAGGGTACTCAGTAAATGTAAACAGCCGTCGTCTCTTTCAGTAGGCTAGGTGTCAATCAGAGATGTCCATATCAAGACCGGCTTTTAAACGGCGGTTTCTGAAACATGAGCAAAATCTTTATCTTTGTGTCTTTATAACATACTTGGTTATGTTTTATTATAGGCTACGATTTAATATATTGCTGTCATGTGACGTTGCTTGACTGTTCCTTTTGACTTGCCGTAGAAATGGCTGTTACATGAAAATGCGAAAACAAAACACCCCGAGGGGGATTGGTAGAACCCGTAGGCCGAACCAAACAAATACAGGATCATTCACCTATGAGTCTATATTGATTTCTTGTCGACCTTGAATTGAATCACCCGACATAAAATGACCTTTCTATAAACAAAAGAAAGGACTGCGGCGC